>ML791752.1:328418-380220 GCA_009831015.1 Picea engelmannii | reverse complement strand
AAAGAAAAAATATAGCATTGGTTATTAGTGTTGTGCACTTAAAGGGAACACATTATTTCAAATTACACTTATAAATTTTACATATAGTTTTAAAAGGTTACCTTGTAATTATGCCATGATTTTTGTGCCATAAAGTATGAGTACGTGATTTCATCAAGACTTTTTTTGGGAAAAACCCAACAATATGTTCAACATGTCAATGTGGTGCAATGGTAGGATGAGAATTTTACACACCATTCCCCTCATTACTATATTGTCATTTTTCAACTTCACTAATAACTAAACCCTCCAACTATAAAATGATATCTAGATCCAATATTATCATCCATATCAGGTCAACATAATGGTACATATGACATGTAGGCATGGGTTAGATAGAAGATAAGATAGGAGGATAATATTTAAGGAGACTATTTTCTACATCATTGATGATAGGTTCCATGACCTATATTATGTTCAACCTATCTTTCATATGTTACAAAATCACTTGAAGGAGAGAGACATATAGATGGATCAACATTGGATTTGGTCAAATGGTTATACAGGTCAATTCAAAATTTTGTTGTATTCCAATAGTTGAGTTTATTGCACAAAAAATGCAATGTGTCACATATTTGGAACTATTTTGATATTGGGCATGGGAAAGGTGAGAATGATGGATCTCATGCATGCATCAAAACTACATTACATACGGAAGAGATGAATTTATGAAAAATTCCCCAATTCAAGATGCAAAATATGTATTCCGATGGTGTTCTATAGTAATGGAAGAGGGAACAAGAAGGAAAGTGGAATCAACAGTGAGACGACATGTGCAAAGAATTTTTTTGGAAGTGGTTAATGTATATCGATCACATGCATATCATTTGGAACTCATTGATTTCATTTAGTTCAAATATTATAAAATCGTGTATCTGAAATAATGACATGAAATCTTTCTTTCTTTTGTGCACCATGTAGTATTAGTGAATGGGGTGATTGTGAATCAAAAGACTAGGTTGATGCATAGGATCGCATATCACTTGCAATAAACCCACATGTAATTTTTGAATCAACCCAATTTAAGAAGGTCCAATAATCTATTTCACCAAATTATGGTCATATTATTATCTTGTACAACCATGTATGCTATAGTTGGAAAGGATTCAAAATAGAGTGGTAACAATCTATAATAGTTTATGATTTATCTATCTTATCAAAATCCTACACTCTTTTATTTGAATGTGCATTGAATTTTTGTAGGACACATATACATAGAGGTTGTCCCAAAAGACAAAAATTGGGGCATTGATTAGTTGGCATAATGCATAGAGGGGAAACAAACCCTCAATACATTGTTAACAGATGATGAATGCATTGAATTTCTGATTGGATCAATGGTTTTTAAGGGTGAATATATTACACTGGATGAAAAATAAAGAATGATTGATGGTTAAATGTATTCATTGATTACAAACTGAGTGCATTGGTATATCACTTTACAAACCTAGTCATTGTTACAAACATCCAACTACAAATAATTTATAGAAAGAACTTGTCAAAGGTAAAATACTCCCTACCTCATTTAGAGTGTGAGAATTTGATGGATACCATAAGTAACACAAAGGGTCTAGATGGTCAACTTGAGTGACCTCGTGTAATTATACATGAGAGGTAAAATGACATGTTCAACATGGAATATATTTACTTTTGACTACAAAAAATCAATGCATATGTCTAACACTACCACCCTTATGTGTGCTCAAGTTATAGAAGAACCATAGGCACATGAGGTCTCATCAATAAGAATATGGTGATTTTCAACACCACCAACCAAGTTCTAGGAAAGATGAAATGCCCCATTTCAAACATGACTTTATTACTCGTTTTTCATTGCTTGACTTCCCTAGCTTCACCTTATCAATATTTAGAGAATTAGTCTAATACTAATGAGGGTGTCTTTATCAAGGCATTTCAAATTTAGATTTCATAACTTTCAATAGGGTTTCTTTAGAGATATTATTGAACGCTAAATTGTAACCCTAATGATACAACAAGAAATGTAATAACCCATATCATCTCTAATATCGTGTTATTCTCTAGTGTTTACATGCACAATATAAACCCTAGCATCACATGATAAAACCCTAGAATCGCACAAGAGAATTCTCTCTGTGAAAATCCTCCTTAACCCTAATGTATTTCTTGTTTAACCTATTAATATATTATTTTAATATAATTTTTGGTTGTGGATCCCGATTATCTTCCTGATTCAGATGTTTGTTTCATCCGTTCTTGGACCCCATTCCCTAACAGGGGGTGTCGGGGGGATTTTCACCCCACAACTGTCGTCGCCCCCTCCCCCTAGTTGAGGATTCAGGGGCAATGACCCTGAAGAGAAATATTGGGAAAAATTTCCTTGTAAAATATTGTAATTTTGTAATCAATATGGATCGTTCATTATAAGGTCGCAGATCTGACGGTAGAAGTTATTTTAGGGTTCTTTGCTCCAAAAGGCAACCCTCTTTTATGATGGAATTGTATTGTGGTTGTGTATGTGTGTGATTATTGTATTTTGAGAAAGGATATTGTGAGAGGAAGAAGATGAAGTTACATCGGGCATGTTGTAGGTTGTACCCCTTCATTTTGTTGGATAATAAAAAGGAAGGACCTGGAAATTTATCTAGTTGACGTAGCCCACACTGGGTGAACCACATATATTTAGGTTTCTATTGTATTGTGTATCTTCTTTGTTTTATTTCCACATTTGTTTTATTTTATTACTCTGTGATCCTTTTGTCTAACAATTGGTACCAGAGCGAAAGGTAACTCGCAGGAAAAGAGGGTTCCTGGTTTGAGTGGTATCAATGGCGGAAGATGGAAAGTTTAGGGTCAAGAAATTTAATGGAAAAAATACTGGTTATGGAATATGCAAATGGAAGATTATTTATATCAGAAGGATCTATTCCTACCATTAGGTGGAATAACAAAGAATGCAATGACCATGAAGGACAAAGAATGGGAGTTTCTTGAAAGAAAGGCACTAGGAACGATACGACTAATCCTAGAAGCATTGATATCTTTCAATATTTCAAAAGAAAATACAACGAAGGAACTGATGGACGTATTGGATAAAGTGTATGAAAAAATCTATGAAGGGATTATTTAATATGAAGATGTTAGAAGGTGGGTCTGTTGTAGATCATTTAAATGAATTTAATACAGTTACTAATCAACTAAGTTCTGTAAAAGTTGACTTTGATGATGAGCTCAAGGCTCTTCTAATCATGTGCTCATTTCCATAAAGATGGAATGGCTTGGTCATTGTTGTAAGTAACTCTGTCTCTAGTTCAAAAACTATAAAATTTGATGATGTTGTTGGTGTTATCCTTAGCGAGGAAATGCGACGGAAAAGCACAGGTGAGACATCAGGTAACGCGTTAAACATGGAGAACATGGGAAGACAAAACGATAGAGGAAAGGGCTCATGGAACCGTGGGAATTATAGGAAGGGAATATCCAAATCCAGACTAGGAAAAATAGAGTGTTGGAATTGTGGGAAGAAAGGACATCTGAAGAAAGACTGCAAAGGTCCAAAGAAACAAAGAGATGGATAGTAGGAGAAAAATCAGGAAGCAAACGTAAAAGGTGATGCGTTACAAGATTATTTGATTCTTTATGTAGATAATATTTTTGAGGCTTGGGTAGTAGATTCAGGGGCTTCATTTCATTCCACGCCCCATAGGAAACATTTTCTAGATTATGTTCAAGGTGATTTTGGACAGGTTCATTTGGGTGATGATGCACCATGCAAAATTGTTGGAATGGAAAAGGTACAAATAAAGAAAAAGAATGGAAACCAATGGTTTTTGAAAGAGGTAAGACATGTCCAATATCTAAGGAAAAATATAATTTCAACAAGGCAGTTGGAAAGTGAAGGTCACCAAAGGATCAGTGGTGATAGAAAAAGGAGAGAAGGTAGGTACATTGTATTTATGTACTAGTAATATTGATTCTTCTATCTCTTTAGCTTCTACAAGAGTGGATACAACACTTTGGTATCATAGGCTTGGACACATGAGTGAGAAGGGGATGCAAATACTTAACAAAAGGAATTTGTTGTCATATCTTAAACAAATTTATTTGGATTTTTGTGAGCATTGTGTTTATGGAAAACAGAAGAGAGTCATATTTCTTGTAGTTGGAAAAGAAAAGGAGAGAGAAATGTTAGATCTTGTGCATATAGATGTATGGGGACCAGCTCAGGTATCATCTCTTGGTGCATCTCGTTATTATGTTACTTTTATTGATGATGCAACTAGAAAAACTTGGGTTTACTGCATTCAACAAAAATCTAATGTTTTTGAAACTTTTAAGAAATGGAAAGTTTTGGTTGAGAATGAGACAGGAAAAAGTTTGAAGTGTCTTAGATCAGACAATAGAGGTGAATATTGCAGCAAGGATTTTGATGATTACTGTTCATATCATGGAATTTATAGAGAGAAGACAGCTCCAGAAACACCACAAGAAAATGGTGTGTCATAAAGGATGAATAGGACAATCATGGAGTGTGCAAGAAGTATGACATTGCATGTTGGGTTTCCCTTATAGTTTTGGGCAGATGTTTTAAATATTGTTGTTTACTTAATAAACAAAGGACCTTCAATCTCTTTGGATGGTGGCATTCCATAGGAGGCATGAACAGGTAAAAAGGTAAACTATTCATTTTTAAAGACTTTCGGTTGTGAAGCATTTGTCCACATTGATAAAGAAAAAAGAACAAAGCTTGAGGCAAAATCCAACAAGTGTACCTTTATTGGATACGATGTTAATGATTTTGGTTATCGCTTATGGGATTATGAAAATCACAAAATCATTAGGAGTAGAGATGTCATATTCAATGAGAAGGTCATGTACAAAGATCGCAAGGAAAGAAACAGGAAAAAGAAAAACCAGAATACACAGTGCTTGATGAGATCACTAAAAAGGAAATTCCAAAGGTACCAGAAAATCAAAATGTACAACAACAGGAGAAACAAGTACCTCAATCTCCTACAAGTGTTATTAGAATATCTACTAGGTTAAGCGTAATACCTTGGGTTTTTGAGACCCGTTTTAAATAATGTATTTTGTTAATATATGAAAGGCCAGAGTGCCCAAACAATTAAAAGAGGCCAGTGTGCCTAGGAAATGTAATGTTTTGATAATTATTAATAATAAATACATCACTGGATGAGACATACAAGGATAAGAGTTATAGGGGGCTATGATTCCACAAGAGAGGGGGAATGAGGGGATAAGTATTTATTTTATATGTTATTTACCCATAATTGTTTTAATGGAGAGGAGTGGTTACATGAGTTTCTTGGGGAAGGCCATGTGGTTCTTGACTTGCAAATAAAGATATAAACCCATCTTGTGGGTTTTTTGGGGGCTTCTTATTCACTCATTCACTCACTCACTCATTGTTCATTGTTCATTGTTCATACCTTTCATTAAATTCTCTCTCCATTCACTCTTTCACCCACTCTTCATTATTCATTCATTTTTATCTTGGTTGGGGAGAAAAAAAAGAGTTGTGGCGAGGAGCCATGGTTGGGTTGGAAGTAATGACTACTAGTGTATTCTAGCCATGAATTAATGCCTGCATGTCTGAGATGCATCACCATGCGTTAATTTGTTCCCACGGCTACGAATTTAGAGAGTCCCAGCATGGAGATTCTTGACAAGGTGCACTGGAGCCCTGGAAGGAGGTAGACAACTTGAGGGACTGCATGGCAGAGAAGGGGGTCCATTCTCTTGGGTTATGCAAGCTGGGTAGAAGAGAGATGGTGTACTTTCGATTGTTTTTTTTGCTGATAATCTTGTGAGAGCTTGAGTGCTGAATAGTTTGGGGAAGCTAAGTGGCACTCTAGAACTATCCTTTTGTGCTCATAGACCTAGCTTGGGTGTGACATTATGTTGAGACTTGGAACAACAGTGTCTACAGCTGGGTGGAACATCCTTGGTCACATCCAATTGGTTATTCATTTCATTAGAGATAATTTCTCTCTCTGTCATGGTTTTTATTTACCTATATATGTTATTTTCGTTGTGTATTTATTTATCTATGAAATTTGTCTATATAATATGCATGCTTGTTGGTTATTATTGTGCATGACATATGGTTCATTTCTTTCATTTTATAGCATGAATATTTATCTATGCATGTCAATATTTCATGCATATTTATTAATTAACAATTTATCAGAATTCAAAATTAGTTCAGAAACAAGCTTGAAGTAGCATGTCCAACCATCCCTTTTGGATCTTGGGAGCGATCACAGTCGTTGATCGAAGCCAAGCAAGAGATGGAAAACTATGAAACTTTGTTTCTTTAGTGATTATGGGAGACAAGGTAGAAGCATGAAAAAAGGTTGAAGTTACGAAGTCCCATCAGTCGTCCAATCCGATGGGAGGCTCAGGTGAAATATCATTCGTTGGTCAGGGTCATCCGGTGTTGACCACTTCGGGAAGTTAACTCCGGGAGAATTGAACATTTTAGAATTGTTATAGCCTAGAGTCTCGGAGTCCCAAAGTCTCAAAATATCGTCGACCATTAGATCGAGGGAAGAATTCAGGACTAATGCAGGTCGTCAAATCTGGAGCAGAGATAGTGGACCGTCCATTCAATTGATGACATGTCGTATGCCATCTGGTCAAGGTACCATGTGGGGACACATGTAACCCAGATTCAATACCTTTTGGACCCTATCCTGTTCATTTTTTAGTGACATGTGGCACACATGTCATGGGTCCACATCACCATAGGTGACATCAACATGCCATGTCATCTCCAAGGGTATGGCCTCCGAGGGTGTCCAATGTCTCTATCAGTGAAATTGTCGAAGATCAAAGTCACGAATTCATACAGACCATCGATGTAAGATCCCTTCATGACCTTTCTCAATCGTTAGATCAAGGAGTGGAAGGATGGCGTAAGCACTTCGATATATATCACTCCAGGGGATTTGAATGACTTGGGAGTTGTAATATCCCAAAGTCTCGGAGTGCTGAAGTCCCAAAATTAATAAGGACCGTCCATCTTGATGCTTGATTAAGTCATGGCCATTGCATAAATTAGTGGAAGGATAGCGTAAGCGGAGGCATTAACCGATGGTAAGCGGTCATCGTCACTTTATGACTGCTTCGGCGGATATCACTGTGGGGAACTTGAAAAAATTGATATTTGTAATGTCTCGGAGTAGCGAATTCATGTGGTCCATTGATCTAAGACCCTCCAAGAGTTCTCGTGACAGTCCTATTTAACAATGGAAGGATAGAGTAAGAGCCTCGACGAGTATCATTCCGAGGGATTTGAGCGACTTGGGAGTTGCAATGTTCCGGAGTCCCAAAGTGCCAAAGTCCCAAATTGATTATGATCATCCATATCAATGTCATATTAAGTCATGATTGTCTATCTCGTTGAAGCCTCTATATGATCCAGGATTGACCAGTTGACTAGAAATCAAATCCCAACTGTCCAATCTACCAGTGGAGTTAATATAGGTGTTTGGAAAAGTTTACTTCGGAATAATTGGAAGATTGAAATGGGAGAATAACCAAATTCTGAAGTCTATAGGACTTGGTTCCAACGTCAGTCTCATGATAAGGTAAATGGGTTGGGGCACGAAGGGCCTAGTAGTAACCAATCCCTTGGACATTGTGTTGGAACAAGCTCATGTGTAGAAGAATAATGGAAAAGCGCTAAAGGAATGATGCTAAGGAGTGAATAAGCTCATGGTTTAGAGCCATGGTCAAAAGGAAAGTGGATTGAAGGAAGCGTCTGTGCAGAATTTGAAGTATGTACTAGTTAAAGGAGTTGTGGAATATTTCGACAAGATCCTATTGCAAAACAAAAGAAAAGGGGATGAAAGTGATTTTTTTTCGGGAAGCCATAACTTTCAGCTCAAATATCGAATTGGGGAAATATTATAGTCATTGGAAAGATGATTCAGAGGAGAATAACATGGAATTGTTATAATATGGAGAATGATAATATATTTCTTCATGAATTGAGAATAAAAAGGACCTGTAGCATTGTTTGGCAATTTGTTTTTATAATATGCATAATTAGGGGGTGTAAACCTATTAGTTTAGTATAAGAATGCATATTCAAGAAACGGAAGAAGGAGAGGGATCTTCCAGCCATGATAAAGAGGCCAAAGGTTAAAATATCAGTGTTGGTAATGCAGAGACGGAATCCAACAGACACAAGGCCAAAGGGGAGCAAGAAACATTGATAGAGACTGTGAGAATCCTGAAAATAGAAGTGAAGAGTTAAAAAGCCAATAATGAGAGACTAATAAGAGAACAAAATCAGATAAATACTCAAGTGATGCAAATCTTAAATAAGTTGCAGAGGAAAACAAAGAATGGATCAAACTCAAAACATGAGGAAGAGGGAATATGTCATGAAAGAAGAGATGACCGAAGAAGAGATGGTTATTCAAGAAGTGCTAGCAGAACTCATAGACATCACTCACCTCCCTACTCAACAAGGAAATTTTATGCATATGAAGATTCCATAAATAGTCCAAAGGTGTCTCCTGTTAGGAACCAAATACGAAGACATGAATTTGACAGTTTGCAAGGAGAGTTGAGGAAGCTTAATCCACCATCTTTTGATGGTGAAAGAGAAAGGGAAGATGATGTTTAAGCATGGTTTCTTGTCCTCAAGAGTTATTTTCAATTGCATGACTACTCATCAAACCTAGAAGCTAGAATTTCCACATACCATTTACATGGGAAAGTTGTTATGTGGTGGGATCAGTTGAAGCAAGTTGAGCACATTAATGAGAATAGGATCACTTGGAAGCAGTTCAAGAAATATTTTTAGAAGGATTACCTTTCAGAGAACTTCTATGAAAAGAAAATGAAGAATTTCTTTGAACTCAGGATGGGAAGCATGACCATGACAGAGTATGAAAAGAATTTTTTGGGGTTGCTAAAGTATGTGGGGTTTATAAAAGATAAAAAGGTGAAAGTACATAGGTTTTTGAGTGGACTGCCATCCTTGTATAAAGATAAGATTCAATATGATGAACCTAGGACTTTGACTGAGACCATTAGGAAGGATAAGTACTTGTATGAGAAAGGAAAGGGTAGAGAGTCTTTGTAGAAATATAAAAAGGATAAGAAGAAGGAGAAGCCTGATTAGAGAAAGAAAGGATTCAAACCTCCTTTCAATAGAAATATCCCAAATAAAATTCAACCTGACTAGTGTGCTAAGGATGAATCCAAGAGAGAAGACTCATTAGGAAAAATGGGAAGACCACCAATCCAATGTTGGGGATGTAAAGAAGATCACATGTACAAGGATTTCAATCACATAAAGGATAAAGTGAATACCATGCACAACATCCAAGAGGCTACAACAGTAGAAGACATGGGAAGAATATATGCAGCCATAGATGATCGATAAGAAGAATACAAATCCAATATGATCGAGGTGGAAGGTAAAATAATTAATCATCTTGTTTCTATTTTAGTTGATTCTGGAGCAATTCATTTTTACATTGATCCTAAAATAGTGGATAGATTACATTTGGAGAAAAATAACCTTGGAAAATCAAGTTTGGTTCAGCTAGCCATTGAAACCAAAAGGAGAATCCATGATATGATCAGAGGTTGTTCCATAAGTCTTAATGGTGTGAGTACTAATGCTGATCTAAATATTATACCATTGGGGTCTTATTATATTCTAATTGGAATGGATTGGTTGGACAAGCATCATGTTGTACTATATTGTCATAACAAGACATTTACATGTCTTGATAAAGAAGGAAAACAAAGCACTGTGAAATGAGTTCCAAGACCCATCTCTATAAGGGATATTTCAACCTTACAACTAAAGAGATGTTTCAGAAAAGGATGTCAATTGTATGCAGCCCATGTTGAAGAACTAGAAAATATAAAGGGGCCAAGACTTGAATAATTTTTGGTACTACAAGAGCTTGAATATGTATTCCAAGAAATACTCGGGTTTCCACCAAAGAGGCAGATAGATTTATATATTGATTTAGTGCTAGGAGTTTCCCTGGTATCAAAAACACCTTACAAAATGAGTACACCAGAATTAAAAGAATTACAAATGTAGTTGGAATAATTTTTGAAGAAAGGGTACATACGTCCAAGTGTTTCACCTTGGGGAGCACTAGTACTCTTTGTCAAAAAGAAGGAAGGAACATTGAGGTTGTGTATTGACTTTCGACAACTGAATAAATCCTGTAAAGAGAAGGTACTCTCTACCTAGAATTGATGACCTCTTTGATCAGCTAAGAGGGGAAAATATATTTTCAAAGATAGACTTGATATCAGGATACCATCAGGTAAGAATCAAAGAAGAAGACATCCATAAGACAACCTTTAGAACCAAGTATGAGCATTATGAATTTGTAGTGGTTCCATCTGGATTGTCCAATGCACCAGTTGTCTTTATGTGCTTAATGAATGACATATTTAGAAATTATTTGGATAACTGTCATAGTATTCTTGGACGACATACTTGTCTATTATAAGTCATAGGAAGAGCATGACCATCACCTAAGATTGATATTGCAAGTGTTGAGGGAACATTAGTTGTATTCCAAGCTTAGTAAGTGTTCTTTTTACCAAGAACAGATCCATTACTTGGGACACATTATTTGATAACAAGGTATAGCAGTGGATCTAGAGAAGATTGAATCCATTAGAGGATGGCCAACACCCATGAATGTTTCAAAAGTCATATCTTTTATGGGGTTAGTTGGTTACTACAAAATATTTATAGCAGGGTTCTCTAAGATTTCTCATCCCATCACTTATTTTCAAAAGAAGGGAATTAAATTTGAATGGATAGAAAAGTGTGAAGAGAACTTTAATCTATTGAAATAATTACTTACTAGTGCTCCTATTTTAAATATTGTTGACCTGAATGGAAGTTGTGTGGTATGTACAGATGCATGCAAGGAAGGACTCAGTGGAGTCCTCACTCAAAATAGACATGTTATTGGTTATGAGTTTAGAAATCTTAAAGAGCATGAGAGGAAATATGCCACACATGACTTGGAACTTGATGCCATTGTTCACACTTTGAATATGTGGAGGCATTATCGCATGGGGAAGAGATTTGAATTAAGAACAGAACACAGTGGTCTGAAAGATCTTTTTGAACAACCAACTTTAAATGCCAGGAAGACAAGATGGCTAGAATTTTTAAGTGAATACGATTTTGACATCAAGAATATCAAAGGAAAATAAAATAAAGTTGTTGATGCACTTAGTAGAAGAGTACATCTCATGCATGCTACAACTGTTAGTATGCATCAATCAGATTTAAAGAGCATAATTTTAGATGTTGTTTTCATAGATCAACATTACCTATAGGTAAAGGAAAGCTTACAAAAAGAAAATGTACAAAAAAAAATTAAAGAACATGAGATGAAGGAAGATGGATTACTTATACATAAAAATAGAATTTATGTACCTAGTTCCAAAGAACTTAGGAATTTGGTATTTAAAGAAATGCATTATGTTCCATATGTCGTACATCATGGTTACCAAAAAACAGTTGCAGTAGTAAGAAGCCAATTCTTTTGGTCAGGAATGAAAAAAGTTGTTGCTGATTACATTTCCATATGTATAGAATGTCAGAGAGTGAAGGCTGAGCATAGGCACCTAGCGGGTTTGCTACAAACATTACCAATTCCAGAGAAGAAATGGGAAGTAGTAACCATTGATTTTATAACTAAATTTCCCAGGACAACAAGACAACATGATTCAATCATGGTAGTGGTTGATAAATTGACAAAGGATGCTCATTTTGTTCCTGTAAAAATGCCTCATACATCAACTAATATTGTATAAATTTTCATGAGTGAGATTTCTACGTTGCATGGGATCCCTAAGGCAATTGTCTCAGACAGAGACACAAAGTTTACTTCAAATTTCTAGAGGGGATTGTTTAAAGGATTTGGTACAAATATGAACTTTAGATCAACATACCATCCACAGTGATATGGGCAGACAGAGAGAGTCAACGAAGTAATTGAATACATGTTGAGAATGTATGTGATGGATAATCCATCTAAGTGGGAATATTACTTGCACTTGGTTGAGTTTGCCTATAACAACGGGTATCAAGCTTCATTGAAAATGAGCCCATTTGAATCTTTGTATGGTAGGAAATGCAATACTCCAGTGAGTTGGGACAACCCAACAGATAGAGTGGTACTTGGGCCAGAATTGGTCAAGGATATGGAAGACCAAATGGTTAGAATTAAGAAGAATTCAAAGGAAGCTCAAGATAGATAGAAAATTTATGCAGATAAGAATAGGACAACTAGAGAATTTAAAGTGGGGGAGCATTTGGTTTTCAAAGTGAAGCTCGAGAAGAGCTCTTTGAAGTTGGGTAGCTGTACAAAGATAGCAGCTAGATTGTGTGGTCCATTTGAAATATTGGATAGAATAGGGATAGTTGCATACATTCTTGCATTACCTACTTCCATGAATGTGCATAATGTATTTCATGTATCTTTGCTAAAAAAATGTGTACATGATCTTAACCATGTTATTGATTGGCATATTATTCAGGTAGAGACAGAGGGAGACTTTCAGGTCCATCCAATGTGAATATTGGACAGAAAAGTCAAAATGCTCCAGAATCGAGTTATAGAGCTGGTAAAAATCCAGTGGATCTGCTACAGTCCTGAAGATGCTACTTGGAAGCATGAAGATTCCACGTGGGAAGAGTACTCGCAACTTTTTGAATAAATTTTGAATTTTTTCGTTTTGTTTTGTATATGCACTGAGGACAGTGCCAAAATTAGGGGGAGGAGATGTAATACCCCGGTTTTTTTAGCCTCATATTAAATAATGTATTTTGTTAATCTATGAAAGGCCAGAGTTCCCAAACAATTAAAAGAGGCTAGTGTGCCTAGGAAATGTAATTTTTTGATCGTTACTAATAATAAATACATCACTAGTTGCTAGACGAACAAGGACAAGAGTTATAGGGGGCTATGATTCCACAAGAGAGGGGGCTTGAGGGGCTAAGTATTTATTTTATATTTTATTTACCCATAAAATTTTTAGTGGAGAGGAGTGGTTACATGAGCTTCTTGGGGAAGGCCATGTGGTTCTTGATTTGCAAATAAATATATAAACCCATCTTGTGGGTTGTTTGGGGCTTCTTCTTCACTCCTTCACTCACTCACTCATTTTTCATTTTTCATTGTTCACACCTTTAATTATTTTCTCTCTTCATTCACTCTTGCACCCACTCTTAACTATTCATTCATTTTGATCTTGGATGGGGAGATTAAAATGAGTTGTGGGGAGGAGTCATGGTTGGGTTGGAAGTAATGAGTACTGGTGTATTACAGCCATGAATCAATGCCTTCATGTTTGAGATGCATCAGCATGCATTAAGTTGTTCCCACAACTATGAATCCTGAGAATCCCAGCATGGAGATTCTTGAATAGGTTCAATCGAACCCTGGAAGGAGGTGGATAGCCCGAAGGACTGCATGGCAGGGAAGGGGGTCCACTCTCTTAGGTTGTGAAGGTTGGGTAGAAGAGATTTGGTGTACTTTGGATTGTTGTGTGTGCTGAGAAGATTGTAATTTCCCCAAGGCCGATCTATAAATCATGTCTATGAAGTATAAATATTGTTTATGAACTATAATTCAAGTTTATAAGGTTGGTGATCCAATTTATATAAGCTAGTGGGCTTATGTGTTATTAGTCCAGGGAGCCTAAGTGTTGAAGGCCAGGAGCCTGATTTTTGTACATGTAATTATGCACATTATTAATACAAAACATCTATGTGTGTGGACCAAACACGATGAATGAGTGATGGGGGACTAAGCATCCACAAACCCTAGGTAAGGGAGAGGGGGCTGAGAGGTTGGAAGAGTGGCTAAGATGAGGGGGCTTAAACCCTTGAGAATAATATTAAATTATTATTCTAAAATGATGTGTGAAATGTTTTTTCTTGATCCCAAATCCCTGGAAGGGGGAACGCGTTCCCAAAAGTGCACACTAGCTGATGAAGCGCATGCAGCCTCATGGGCGACACGTGTCGACCCAGGTGCATGCAGTTAAAATATAAGAAGAAATTTGTGAAGAGAGGGAGTGCTTGACACTTGGAGTGTGGGATCCATAGGATCAGTTCGTAAGGAGAGACCTTTATGACCATTAGATCTGGAAAAGGGTGATGAAAGGATATCCGAAAAGTCTATCGAAGTTCGGATATCGAAAGAAGCTGGGTGCATGGAAGCATAAACGCCGAAACTCGAAACCCTAAAGTTTCGAAACGATCTACACCATATATCGGGAGTATAAGGCTTGACTGTTAGATCAAGTAGAAGGTAAGTCACGATTTCGGAATTTCGGCTGTCGGGAAAAAATAGAGTGAGTTGAGTCATGAAACCCCGAAACCCCGAAACCTCGAAACGCCGAAAGGATCTGTGTCATAGATCTGAGAGAGGATCTGACCATTGGATTTAAATTGGAATGGACATGGACACATGGGTGTGTACCATATGTCAGTGGGTTGAGAAGAAAAGAGAGAGTGGTGGGACTCGGTGACGTCGCTGAAGGTGACGTGGACCCTCTTGAATGTGCCACTTGCCACTGTGGATGTGGGAGACAACTGTGCTCTGTGGGCAAGGAGGTTAAGGAAATCGAAATTTCAGAAGTGAGGGGTTGGAAAGGGAAGCAATTTTGAAAGCCTCGAGGACCTAAACCTCGAAACCCAAAGTCCCAAAATTTTTGAAGACGGAAGGATCGCAGTCGATTTTAATCGTTGGATGTTGGGTAAACATGGATCATCGATCCACCTGATTTACATGAATTCAGTAAATCAGAACTCCAGGAGATATTTGTTTGTGCCTTAAACTCTTCGAAGGCCAAAGGCCCGAGTATCACCTAGTAGTCTAGCACTTGGTCATGACCCTTGGTCACATGGGTAGGGAATAAGAAAGAGGGAGTTATCACCAGAAATTTGCAGAGATGAGCAGAGCCCGGAAAATTTCATAAAATCAAAACTTTTTCTTAATTCGGATTGGTTTTGATTGTGTGGATTTTTGTTAAGGAGAGACGGCCTGAAAAAATTTGGGTTGTTTTCATGTTGTTATTGTAGAATTTTGATGAGTACCAGGGTCCAGAACTGGTTAGAATTAACATTGAGTGCAAAGAAATGGAAGAGGTGCGGATTGCTTCCGGTTCAGGGAACAAAACAGACGGAATGGATGTCTACTTGGGAGTCGAAGGATCGAACTCCAATGGACATGGAAAAGAGATGGATAAGGAAGGGCATATAATGAAAATCGTTGAAAGATTACAGAAGGATGCCCAGAATCACTGAGCTAATAACCAAAATCTCATGAAAGCCAGGGATCAACAGGTGTACTCAACTTAAAGTTGTTGAAGAGTCTGGAAAGAATCGAGAAGAGGTTAGAAAAATAAAATGACTCAAACAAAATAGGGCGTCATAGGACCCCTGAGAGGAAAACAAGATCGAGGAGTGTTAGTGGACATCGTTGTTGCTCCCCAAAGCATTCTGGTAAGGAAGCACACAGTAGTTCCAACTCATCCCCTACTAGAAAGAACAGGAGATCTGGAATGGATGAATTGAAGGGGGAAATGAACAAGATAAAGCCTCCAACATTTGATGGACAACATAAGAAGGAAGAAGATGTCAAAAATTGGTTGCTTGGTATGAGGAAATACTTTCAACTGCAGAATTATTCCTCTCATGCAGAGGGAAGGATTGCCATGTATCAACTGAAGGGAAAGGCATACATGTGGTGGGATCAACTTGTGCAGGTGCAACGCATAAGAGAAAATAACATCACATGGAAATAATTCAAGAGGTATTTCGAGAGGAAATACTTAACTAAAAGATATTATGAAAGAAAGATGAAAGAGTTCTTTGAACTCAAG
Organism: Picea engelmannii; assembly: GCA_009831015.1. NCBI lineage: Eukaryota > Viridiplantae > Streptophyta > Pinopsida > Pinales > Pinaceae > Picea > Picea engelmannii. The sequence goes on along the minus strand of ML791752.1, from coordinate 364,275 downwards.
CTGGACAACATGACCATTGATGAGTACGAACGAAAGTTTTTAGAATTACTGAAGTATGTTTCTTTCATCAAAGATGAGTCTGTCAAGATTCAGATGTACCTGAGTGGATTACCACCTTCTATTGGGGATAAGATCTAGTATGATGACCCAAATACTATGGAATAAACGATAAGGAGGGAGAAGTGCTTATTTGAACAACAAAGAGAAAAGAGTACCTTTCAGAAGGCTTGGGATGACCAGAAAAAGTTCAAGAAAGAATAGAGGCAGAAGGGAAATAAACCACCCTTTTTCAGAAGCAGTCCTCAAGGAAAACCGTCTTTTAGAGAGCCCAGGAAGGATGAAGTGGGTGGACAAATTTCAAGGCTGCCACCTATGGAATGTTGGGGTTGTAAAGAAAACCATAGGTACAGAGATTTCCCCCACATAAATGATAAAGTAAGAGTTGTCCACAATGTTCAACAAGATGAAATAGTGGAGGACATGGGCAGTAGAATGCCAAGGATATACACAGCCATGGAACACAAACAGGTTGAATATCAGTCTCACATGATTGTAGTGGAAGGTATGATAAAAAACAAACCATTTACTATTTTAGTTGATTCAGGGGCTAGCCATAGTTATATAGACCCTAGAGTGGTAGAAAGTTTGCATTTGATAAGAAGCAAACATGAAAATTCTTTTTTAGTGCAGCTAGCTACATGAACCAAGAGAAAAGTCACAGAGTTAGTCAAGTCTTGTCCTTTGGACATGAATGGACTGAGCACAAAGGCCAAATTGAACATTCTACCATTAGGCTCTTATGAATGTCTAATTGGGATGGATTGGTTGGACCAACACCATGCCATCTTGGACTATTGGAACAACATTCACTTGCTTAGATGAAGAAGGGAATGAGAGAGCAGTCCAAGGAATTCCTAGAGCTATAGCTATCAGGGAAATCTCAACGATGTAACTGAAGAAGTGCTACAGAAAAGGTTGTCAATTATGTGCAACCCGTGTAGAGGAAACACCTAAGGATAAGGTGTCAAGTATTGAGGATCATGTGGTACTTAAAGAGTTCGAATATGTATTCCAGGAAGTACCTATACTACCTCTGAAAAGGGATATCGATTTCTTTGTGAACTTGATGCCTGGAGTAGCTCCAATGTCAAAGGATCCGTACAGGATGAGTACGCTAGAACTGAAAGAGTTGCAACTGCATCTTGAAGAGATTCTGAAGAACGGGTATATATGCCCAAGCATCTCGCCTTGGGGTGCCCCGGTCCTATTCGTAAAGAATAAGGATGGAACGCTAAGATTGTGCATTGATTTCAGGCAATTGAACAAAGTAACGGTGAAGAACAAGTATCCTCTGTCGAGGATTGATGATCTCTTCGATCAGTTGAAGGATGCAAAGATATTTTCGAAAATAGATCTAATATGGGATATCACCAAGTAAGAATAAAAGATGAAGACATCAAAAAGACCACCTTTAGAATAAGGTATGGTCATTACGAGTTCATAGTGGTGCCGTTTGGACTACCAAATGCACCCATTTTTTTTATTTGCTTGATGAATGGAGTATTCAGGGACTATATAGACAAGTTTTTCATCATCTTCCTGGATGACATTTTGGTGTATTCTAGGACAAAGGAATAAAACGAACAATATTTGAGGATGGTGTTGCAGGTGCTAAGAGAGAACCAGTTGTATGCCAAGCTGAGCAAGTGATTGTTTTATATGGAGTGGATCCATTACTTAGGACATATTATCTCAAAGGATGGGATAGAGGTAGACCCTGAGAAGATTGAGGCCATTAGAGAATGGTCAGCGCCAAGGAATGTAATGGAAGTTATATCCCTCATGGGATTGGTTGGTTATTACAGAAGGTTCATCGTAGGGTTTTCTAAGATAGCTCACCCTATCACTTCCTTGCAAATAAAAGGGAAGTAGTTTCAATGGATAGAGGGATGTGAGAAAAGTTTCTAGAGATTGAAGCAGTTGTTAACCAGTGTTCCAATCCCAAGGATTACAGATCCAAATACTGATTTCATGGTATGCATTGATGCATGCAAAGAAGGACTGGGAGGGGTCCTCAGTCAGAACAGATTCGTAATATGTTATGAATCTAGGAAATTAAAAGAGCACGAGAAGAACTATGCAACCCATGACTTGGAGTTGGTAGCCATAGTTCATGCTCTAAATAAATGGAGGCATTACCTCATGGGAAGGAGGTTCGAGCTCAGAACAGACCATAACGGACTGAAATATTTGTTTGATTAGCCAACCTTAAATGCTAGACAAAGTAGATGGCTGGAATTTCTGTGTGAGTATGACTTTGATATCAAGAGTATCAAAGGAAAGGAGAATAAAGTGGTTGATGCACTCAACAAGAGGGTGCATGTATCAGACTGATATTAAAAGTAGAATTCTGGAGGCTACAAATGCAGATCTACAGTACAGAGAATTGGTAGCCAAGCTACAACAGGGTAAGATGCCACAGAAGATGGAAATTTATAAATTGGAAATGGATGGAATACTGTTGTACAAGCACACAATTTTTGTACCCAATGTCTAGGGCTTGAAACAGATGATTTTCCAAGAGATGCATAATGTGCCTTATGTAGGGCAACCTGGATATCAAAAAACAATTGCAGCGGCCAAGATCCATTACTTTTGGCTGGGTATGAAGAGAGAGATCATTGAATACATCGCTATATGTATGGAGTGCCAGAAAGTTAAAGTTGAGCATAGGCACGCGATAGGGTTACTGCAACCTTTACCCATTCCAGAATGGAAGTGGAAAGTAGTAACGATGGATTTTGTTATGGGATTGCCCAAAACAGGCAAGCAACATGATTCGATCATGGTGGTGGTGGACAAGCTTACAAAAGCTTCCCATTTTATTCCACTGAAAACTACTCACAAGTCAGCATATATTGCTGATATTTTCATAAAGGAAGTGGCATGATTGCATGGAATTCCTAAAATGATTGTGTCCGACAGAGACCCAAAATTCACCTCAAATTTTTGGAAAGGATTCAGAACGAATCTAAACTTTAGTAAAACTTATCATCCTGAGTCTGATGGAAAAATAGAGAGGGTGAATAGACTAATAGAAGACATACTGAGAATGTATGTGATGGAAAAACCATCAAAATGAGAAGACTACCTACAATTGGTAGAATTCGCCTACAACAATGGGTATCAGGCATTATTGAAGATGATCGCATTTGAAGCAATTTATGGCAGAAAGTGCAATACTCCAGTGAGCTAGGATAATCCAGTTGATAGAACAGTAGTCGGGCCAAAGTTGCTCAAGGAGATGGAAGACCAAATGATAAAAATTAAGTAGAATTTGAAAGCTACCCAAGACAGGAAGAAAATTTATGCTGATAAGAACAAAACCCACAGAGAGTTCAAAGTGGGTGATCATGTTTTCCTGAAAGTGAAAGCTAACAGGAGTTCCTTGAAGCTAGGAAGTTGTGCCAAGTTGGCAGCTAGATTTTGTGGGCCATTTGAAATCCTGGAAAGGATTGGGCCAGTTGCTTATATGCTTGCATTACCTGCATCCATGACTGTACATAATTTGTTTCGTGTTTCATTGCTTAAAAAGTATATTCCTGATGCTAATCATGTAATTGATTGGAATGTGATCTAGGTGGAGCAAGAAGGTGTCCTGCAAGTCCATCCTATGCACATATTGGACAAGAAAAAAAAACATCTTCAGAATTGATTCATAGGGCTTGTAAAGGTCCAGTGGACCTGGTACGGTCTTGAGGATGTGACATGGGAGCATGAAGATGTTATGCGGGAAGAGTACCCACATATTTTTGAAAATTTTGAAAAGCTTGCAAATGTAGTGTAAAGTTGCATTGGGGACAGTGAAAAAATAAGGGGAGGGGATTGTAATGTCCCCAAGGCCAAGCCCTGTTATAAATCATGTCTATGAAGTATAAATCTTTTTTATGAACTATAATTCAATTTTATAAGGTTGGTGAGCCAATTTATATAAGCTAGTGGGATTATGTGTTATTGGGCCAGGGAGCCTAAGTGTTGAAGGCCATGAGCCTGATTTTTGTACATGTAATTATGCATAGTATTAATACAAAACATATATGCATGTGGACCGACCATGATGAGTGAGTGATGGGGGACTAAGCATCCACAAAGCCTGGGTAAGGGAGAGGGGGATTAAACCCTTGAGAATAATATTAAATTATTATTCTAAAATGATGTGTGAAACGTGTTTTCTTGATCCCAAATCCCTGGAAGGGGGAACGCATTCCTAAAAGCGCACACCAACTAATAAAGCACATGCAGCCTCATGGGTGACGTGTGTTGGCCCAAGCGTATGCAGTTAAAATCTAAGAAGAAATCTGTGTTGGGGGTTCGTCTAACATTCCTCCATCCATCACCTGAGTTGGGTGTCTATTCTCGATCCTCCATCAGAACTGGCCATGAGAAACCTTTGTCTAGTGTTCATGCTCATATCCATCACCTAAACCATCTAAGCCACTACGTGGGATCTCTGTTTACCCTTACGCATTCCCAAAACCAGAACCAAGAAGTCGTCCTGTGTTGTCGGTTGAGAAAACCAAAGTGTCCCGTAAATTCTAAGCCTTGTTATGTTGTTGTGTCTGTCTGTCGTTAGCTTTGGGTGGCCGTGTCTATGTTTCCAGTTGATTTTTGTGACCATCCAGTGCTTGACTACGTGTGTCTTGCTGGCTAGTGTATGATTGTGTTGAACTTCATGGTTGCCCAACTGTGTGGAAAACTGAGTTGTAGAAACAAGTTGTTGTCCTATGTATACAACACTCTCTCTAGGTGAGAGAGGTGGTTGAGGTTGAAGGGAAAGGTTGCTTAGCCTACGAGAGACCCTCTCCAGGTGAGAGAGTGCATGGAGGAAGGAGAGAGCTCCTAGAAGGAGCCCTGTAGCTGTCACAGATCTTGGAGATTTTCGGTCCGGTCTGTTGTTGAAGCCCAAGGAAAGGGAGGTTAGCAGCTGAAGGACTGTCTAGGTGAAAATGAAGGTGTATACTCCTGGGGTGGGACAGGCATGTGGGGAAGGAGATTCTATGTGAAGTGGGCATAAGTGGCTCATGGGAGAGAATCCTCCTTCTTTTACGTGTATTCTTCTTGTAAACCTTACCTAGACTAGGATCCCTTGCTCGGTGGAGCTTAGTCCCAGCTTGGGGGTGAACTACTGCTGAGAGTGATGAGAAACACGGTCTAAGGCTGGGAGGTTGGTGGAAGTTCTGCACGCAGTTGGTGGCGTGCGACAGTTTCAAAGATAAGTGTCAATATGTCTTTGTAATTCCGTAATTAATTAAATTACATACCTGTGATTCTTGCAATGTTATCAAGTATTCTATTGTGTGTATGAATTATTGTTAACTCTATATATATTCTAAATTAAATTATTTTTTTTACTGTAACTAAGCAATTTTAATTCATTAGAATGCATAATATGCTACAACAGTTTTTTTCCACGAAGTTAGTGGCATTTCGCCCGACCGTGGGAGTTGACGGCCGGGGAACGCTACAATATGGTATCAGAGCATGTTTTCGATGATGAGACTAGATGGGTCGATTAAGTGGTCACTGGAACCTAAGTTTCAAGTGGAAATTGTGTTTGGAAGAACCAATTTCCGACCCTAGAATGTCCTTGAGAGCCAAGGAGTTACTTGACTGGGATACAAATCTCAGGAAGTATAGAAATATATAAAAACTGTAACCATCGTGGTATTTGATCACGAAGAGGTAGTGCTCGACACTTGGAGTGTGGGAGCTGTAGGATTGGTTCATAAGGAGAGACCTTTACGACCGTTGGATCTGGAAAAGGGTGAGGAAAGGATATCCGGGAAGTCTATCGGAGTTCGGCTATCGAAAGTTATGAAATGATCTACACCGTAGATCGGGAGTAGAAGGCTTGACCATTAGATCAAGAAGAAGGTAAATCGCGTTTTCACGATTTCAGCTGTCGGGGAAAATTAGAGTGAGCTGAGTCATAGAACCCTGAAACGCCAAAAGGATCTGCATCGTAGATCTAAGAGAGGATCTGACCATTGGATTTAGCTTGGAATGGATGTGGACACATGGGTGTGTACCACGTGCCAGTGGGTCGAGAAGAAAAGTGAGAGTGGTGGGACCCGATGACATCGTCGAAGGTGACGTGGACCCTCTTGAGTGTGCCACTTTCCACTGTGGATGTGGGAGACAACTGTGCTCCGTGGGCCCGAAGGGTAAGGAAATCAAAATTTTGGAAGTCAGGGGTTGGAAAGGGAAGTGAGTATGAAAGCCTTGAGGACCTAAACCCTGAAACTCGAAGTCCTAAAATTTTTGAAGATGGAAGAATCACAACGGATTTTAACCTTTGGATGTTGGGTAAATGTGGACCATCGATCCACCCAATTTACGTGAATTTGGTAAATCGGAACTCCGAGAGATATTTGTGTGTGCCTTAAACTCTTCGAAGGCTGAAGGCTCAAGTATCACCTATTAGTCTAGCACTTGGTCATGACCCTTGGTCACGTGGGTAGGGACTAAGAAAGAGGGAGCTATCACCAGAAAGTTGCAGAGCCAAGAATAACCCAAAAAATTTCGTGAAATCAAAACTTTTTCTTAATTCAGATTGGTTTTGATTGTGTGGATTTTTGTTAAGGAGAGACAGCCTAACAAAATTTGGGTTGCTTGCACATTGTTATTACACAAGTTTGACAAGTACCTGAACTGATTAGAATTAACATTGAGTGCCAAGAAATGGAAGAGGTGTGGATTGCCTCCGGTTCAAGGAACAAAAGAGAAGGAATGGATGTCCACTTGGGAGTCGAAGGATCAAACTCCAATGGACACGAAAAAGAGATGGATAAGGAAGGGCATATAATGAAAATTGTTGAAAGATTACAGAAGGATGTCCAGAATCACCAATATGATAATCGAAATCTCATGAAATCCAGGGATCAACGGGGTGTACTCAACTTAAAGTTGTTTAAGAGTCTGGAAAGAATCGAGAAGAAGTTAGAAAAAGAAAGTGACTCAAACAAAATAGGGAGTCGCAGGACCCCTGAGAGGAAAACAAGATCGAGGAGTGTTAGCGGACATCATCATCACTCCACAAAGCATTCGAGTAAGGAAGCACACAGTAGTTCCAGCTCATCCCCTACCAGAAAGCATAGGAGATCTGGAATGGATAAATTGAAGGGGGAAATGAACAAGATCAAGCCTCCAATGTTTGATGGAGAATATAAGGAGGAAGATGCTCAAACTTGGTTTCTTGGTATGACAAAATACTTTCAACTGCAGAATTATTCCTCTCATGCAGAGGGCATGATTTCCATGTATCAATTGAAGGGAAAGGCATCCATGTGGTGGGATCAACTTGTGCAGGTGAAACACATCAGAGAAAAGGAAATCACATGGAAAGAATTCAAGAGGTATTTCGAGAGTAAATACTTAACTAAAAGATATTATGACAGAAATATGACAGAGTTCTTTGAAATCAAGCTGGACAACATGACCATTGATGAGTACGAACGAAAGTTTTTAGAATTACTGAAGTATGTTATGTTCATCAAAGATGAGTCTGTCGAGATTCATAGGTGCCTAAGTGGATTACCACCTTCTATTGGGGATAATATCCAGTATGATGACCCAAAGACTATGGAAGAAACAAAAGGAGGGTGAAGTGCTTATTTGAACAACAAAGAGAAAATCCTACCTTTCGGAAGGCTTGGGATGGCCAGAAAAAGTTCAAGAAAGAATAGAGGCAGAAGGGAAATAAACCACCCTTTTTAGAAATAGTCCTCAAGGAAAACCATATTTTAGAGAGCCCAGGAAGGCTGAAGTGGGTGAACAAATGTCAAGGCCACTACCTATGGAATGTTGGGGTTGTAAAGAAAACCATAGGTACAAAGATTGCCCCCATAGAAATGATAAAGTAAGAGTTGTCCAAAATATTCAATAATACGAAACAGTGGAGGACATGGGAGTAGAATGCCAAGGATCTATGTAGCCCTGGACAAGGAATAGGTTGAATATCAGTCTCACATGATTGAAGTGGAAGGTATGATAAAAAACCAACCATTTACTATTTTAATTGATTCAGGGGCTAGCCATAGTTATATAGACCCTAGAGTGGTAGAAAGTTTGCATTTGATAAGTAGAAAACATGAAAAGTATTGGTTAGTGCAGCTAGCTACAAAAACCAAGAAGAAAGTCACGAAGTTAGTCAAGTCTTGTCCTGTGGACATGAATGGACTGAGCATGAAGGTCAAATTGAACATTTGTCCATTAGGTTCTTATGAATGTCTAATTGGGATGGACTGGTTGGACCAACACCATGTTGTCTTGAACTATCTGAAAAAGGCATTCACTTGCTTAGATGATGAAGTGAATCACAGAGCCATCCAAGGAATTCCTAGAGTTGTAGCTATCAGGAAATCTCAGTGACGTAGCTGAAGAAGTTCTACAGAAAAGGTTGTCAATTATATGCAACCCATGTAGAGGAAACACCTAAGGATAATGTGTCAAGTATTGAGGATCATGTGGTACTTAAAGAGATCAAAGATGTATTCCAAGAAGTACCTGGACTACCTTCGAAAAGGGATATCGATTTCTCTATGAACTTGATGCCTGGAGAAGCTCCAATGTCAAAGGCTCTATACAGGATGAGTACACCAGAACTGAAATAGTTGCAACTGTAGCTTGAAGAGCTTCTGAGGAAGGGGTATATACACCCAAGCGTGTCGGCTTGGGGTGCCTCGGTCCTGTTCATAAAGAAGAAGGATGGAACGCTGATATTCTGCATCAATTTCAGGAAATTGAACAAAGTAACGGGGAAGAACAAGTATCCTCTGTCAAGGATTGATGATCTCTTCGATCAATTGAAGGATGCAAAGATCATTTCGAAAATATATCTAAGATCGATATATCACCAAGTAAGAATAAAAGATGAATACATCAATAAGACATCCTTTAGAACAAGGTATGGTCATTACGATTTCACAGTGGTGTCGTTTGGACTGTCAAATGCACCCGTTGTTTTTATGTTCTTGATGAATGAAGTATTCAGGGACTATCTAGACAAGTTTGTAATCGTCTTCCTGGATGACATTCTGGTGTATTCCAGAACAGAGGAAGAACACAAACAACATCTTAGGATGGTGTTGCAGGTGCTAAGACAACACCAACTGTATGCCAAGTTGAGCAAGTGCTCATTTTATAAGAGTGAATCCATTACTTGGGACATATTATCTCGAAGGACGGGATAACAGTAGACCCTAAGAAGATTGAGGCCATTAGAGAATGGGCAGTGCCAAGGAATGTAATGGAAGTTAGATCCTTCATGGGATTGGCTTGTTATTATAGAAGGTTCATCGTAGGGTTTTCCAATATAGCTCACCCTATCACTTCCTTGCAAATAAAAGGGAAGCATTTTCAGTGGACAGAGGGATGTGAGAAAAGTTTCCAGCGATTGAAGTAGTTGTTAACCAGTGCTCGAATCCTGAGGATTGTAGATCCAAACAAATATTTCATGGTATGCACTGATGCATGCAAAGAAGGACTGGGAGGGGTCCTCAGTTAGAACAAATTCGTAATCTGTTATGAATCCAAGAAATTAAAAGAGCACGAGAAGAACTATGCAACCCATGACTTGGAGTTGGCAGCCATAGTTCATGATCTAAAGAAATGGAGGCATTACCTCAAGGGAAGGAGGTTTGAGCTCAGAATAGAGCATAATGGACTGAAATATTTGTTTGATCAGCCAACCTTAAACACTAGACAAAGTAGATGGCTGGAATTTCTGTGTGAGTACGACTTTGATATCAAGCATATCAAAGGAAAGGAGAATAAAGTGGTTGATGCACTCATCAGGAGAGTGCATGAATTACATGCTATAGCCATTAGCATGTATCAAACTGATATTAAAAGTAGAATTCTGGAGGCCACAAATGTAGATCTACAGTACAAAGAATTGGTAGCCAAGCTACAACAGGGTAAGATGCCACAGAAGATGGAAATTTATAAATTGGAAATAGATGGAATATTGTTGTACAAGAACAAAATTTGTGTACCCAATGTCCAAGGCTGGAAACAAATGATTTTGCAGGAGATGCATAATGTGCCTTATGTAGGGCACCCTGGATATCAGAAAACAATAGCAGTGACCAAGAGCCATTACTTTTGGCCAGGTATGAAGAGAGAGATCGTTGAATACATCGCTATATGTATGGAGTGCCAGAAAGTTAAAGCTTAGCATAGGCACCCAGCAAGGTTGCTGCAACCTTTACCCATTCCGGAATGGAAGTGGGAAGTAGTAAGGATGGATTTTATTACAAGATTGATCAAAACATGAAAGAATCATGATTCGATCATGGTGGTGGTGGACAAGATTACAAAATATGCCCATTTTATTCCACTGAAAACTACTCACAAGGTAGAAGATGTTGTTGATATTTTCATAAAGGAAGTGGCACGATTGCACGAAATTCCTAAAACGATTGTGTCCGACAGAGACTCGAAATTCACCTTGAATTTATGGAAAGGATTGTTTAAAGGATTCAGAATGAATCATAACTGTAGTACAGTTTATCATCCTGAGTCTGATGGACAGCCAAAGAGGGTGAACCGAGTAATAGAAGACATACTGACAATGTATGTGATGGACAAACCATCAAAATGGGAAGACTACCTACACTTGGTAGAGTTAGCCTACAACAATGGGTATCAGGCATCATTGAAGATGAGCTCATTTGAAGCGCTTTATGGTAGAAAGTGCAATACTCCAGTGAGTTGGGATAATCCAGCTGATAGGATAGTAGTTGGGATATATTTTCTTAAGGAGATGGAAGACCAAATGATAAAAATTAAGCAAAATTTGAAAGCTACCCAAGACAAGAAGAAAAGTTATGTTGATAAGAACAGAACCCACAGAGATTTCAAAGTGGGTGATCATGTTTTCTTGAAAGTGAAAGCTAACAGGAGTTCCCTGAAGCTAGGAAGCTGTGCCAAGTTGGTAGCCAGATTTTGTGGGCCATTTGAAATTCTGGAAAGGATTGGGCTAGTTGCTTATATGCTTGCATTACCTGCATCCATGACTGTACATAACGTGTTTCATGTTTCATTTATTAAAAAGTATATGCCTGATGCTAATCATGTAATTGATTGGAATGTGATCCAAGTGGAGAAAGAAGGTGTCCTGCAAGTGCATCTTGTGCACATATTGGACAGGAAAAACAAACATCTCTGGAATCAAGCCATAGGGCTTGTAAAGGTCCAGTGGACCTGGTACAGTCCCGAGGACGCGACATTTAGTGTCCAGTCAAGAAAACAAAGCTGTTGATGAAGAAAACTTCTGATGATTTATAGATACGCTAGTCAATGTTCCAAGATGATATTGATGATGTTGTCCTCTCACCCACTTGATGTTGTTGATGATGTTGTCCTCTCTGGCTCGCATGATGTTGCTGAAGAATACCCTTCTTGTTAAGGGGGAGTGTTGAAATAATGTAACTTCAAAGAGTATTCTTATTATTATTTGATATATTATTCATTGGATCAATCCGCATTGTGGATTGATCATGTTGATTATTGTAATAAGACCAAATCCCATTTTGCAGATTGGTCAAAAGACAATTATAATAGGAAGAATAAGAAGTTGTCCCCAACAGATATTAAAGAGGCTTAGAAATATAATAAAGGTGGGTTTACCCACCCAGTTTGAGAATTTGGCCTTGTCAGTGAAGAGACACTTCACACGTGCCAGACTTGTATAAATAAAGAGGCCAACGCCTCACTTAGACACACAACACACTTGCTCATTGAGAGACAAGTTTCAGATTTGCTACTGGAGAAGAAGGAGAGAGAGAGTGGCACATATCTGGGAGAGGAATTTCTGTATTAGTTTAAGAGATCTCTTGGCATTGTATCGACTATCTATATTAAGGAAGTTTTGCTGGGTTTTCTTCCCCTAGAGGGTTTCCCAGGATAAATGTTGTGTCTCTTGTGATTGTGTATTTCTCAGTGATCTTGGATTATGCTATTGTTATCTAATGAAATGCAAACAAATATAATAATGGCTTAAACATTAACATGGTTTTAGAGCCAAGCTGAAGGAAGCATCTTTCACAAGTGAAAAATGTCACTATTGTCATACATGAAAATTAGGAATTTTTGATGGTGAATATTTTCAGCCCCAAAACCATCTAGAAAAGTGCACCCTCCCCTAAGGATTAGTTTGGCACTCTCAGTGCACCTTTTCAGTTTCTTGATCTCCTGGAAAGTGAAACCCTAGTTTCACAAAGTACCAGAAGTACCAGAAAACCAGTGAACCAGAAGTACCAAAAGTACCAGAGTACCAGAGGTACCAGAAGCACCAGTCCTGAAATCCACAAATCAAATTTGGAGGAGAAAAATTTGGATTTTCTAAGATCCAAACACACCAGGCTACTTGCCTCAGCCAAGTGCACCTCCTGGTAAGTTCATTTTTTTATTTTGAGCACTTTCATTTTTCGGTCATTTTCCTAGCTCCAGGTAAAGATGTCTGCAAGCATTAAGCTTGTTGAAAAGTTAGAAGGAGTGGAAAACTTATGTGCCTAGAAGTATAGGATTGGACTCATTCTTGAAGAGAATGACCTAGCAAGATTCGTCAAAGAAGAAGTACCGGAACCCTCCGATGCTGCAGAAAAGGAAAAGCATCAAAAGGACACAATAAGGGCCAAAAGAATCATTGCAGATTCAATCAAAGACCACCTGATTCCTTATGTGTCATCTAAGAAGACCCTGAAATAAATGTTTGATGCCTTGACCAGACTCTATGAAGGAAAGAACATAAATCGGAAGATGAATATAAGAACTCAATTAAAGAATACAAGAATGCAGAAAGGAGAAATGATTCAGGAATACTTCTCCAGAATCTCAAAATTCAAAGAACAACTAGAAGCTATTGGAGATACCATAGATGAATATGAACTCATAATGACGGCCCTAAATGGTCTCACAAGACCTTCAGATGCTTTCATCCAAACAATATGTGCCAGAACGGAGAAACTAAAGTTTGATAGTCTATGGGAAGAATGCATCCAAGAAGAAACAAGAGTAGCGAATCCTGAAGCATTACTAGAAAGAGATGATAATCAATCCCTAGCTACTCACACCAAAGGAGGAAGGAAGAAACCCTAATTCCAAAAGGAGACTCATAAAGAGCCTCAACAATCAAACAAATTCAATCATAAAGAATCTCATCCAAGGAGATTTCAGAAGAAAGGACAACGAAAGGAAAGAGACTACTCATCTGTACAATGCTATCATTGTGACAATATGGGACACATTGCAAAGTTTTTTCCAGCTAGACGAGAAGACTACAAGAGAAAATAGAAGAGGCTCCATGCCCATGTAGTTGAAGATGAACAGCCACCCGCAAAGATGATAAGAGAGAAGATCAAAGACCATGTCTTGATCTCGGCCCTCTCAGGATCTGTAACACCTGGAGAGGACACTTGGCTCATTGATAGTGGTGCATCCAAGCACATGACGAGACAAAGAAAAATTCTCTCTTGTATCTCAGAAAATAAGTTTTCTCAGAAAGTGACACTTGGAGATGATTACCAATATCCCATCAAGGGAGTGGGAGAATCAAACCATAAACTGAATTTAGAGAATTCACTAAAAATGAAGGATGTACTATATGTACCAGGATTGATGAAGAACCTACTCTCCATTTCATATTTAGAAAAGAAAGGCTTCAAAGTTTCCTTTATAGATGGAGAATTTCTTATTTGGGCTAAAGGAGAAACCTTAAATGAAGATATCATAATTGGAAATGAAGAAAATGGCTTGTATAAACTAAAGGGTCACTCATAGTGTAATGTCCCCAAGGCCAAGCCCTGTTGCAAATCATGTTTATGAAATGAATTGTAATTATGTTTTATAGGCTGGTGAGCCAAGTTAATGTAAGCTGGTGGGCTTATGTGATTATTAGGCTAGAGAGCCTAAGTGTTGAAGGCCAAGAGCCTGATTTTGTACATGTATCTACGTGGAACATTAATAAAATTATAAACACCATTGCGTGCAGACTGACCACGATGAATGAGTGATGGGGGACTAAGCTTCCATAGAGTGGGCAAGGGATTAGGGGTTGGAAGGTGGGAAGAGGGGATAAGTCTTGAGCCTAGGGGCTTAATTCCTTGGGAATAATATTTTAATATTATTCAAAAAAGACCATGTGAAATATATGTTTTATCCTAAGTTCTTTTTGGAAGGACAAGCAACTTCCAACTGGAAGGAATGCATGCTGAAGGAATGCATGAAATTGCATGGGTGACAAGTGTCAACCCAAGTACATGCAAATAAAATGGCTGAGATGAGCCATGATGGGGGTTCCTCCTCCATTCCACCGTCGACTGTCTGAATGTGAGTCCCGTCTAACCTCTGCAAGATACCCTCGGACAATTTTGAAACTGGGGAAAAAAGTCTATGTTGATTCCTAAGGAAGTTGGTACATTCTTTGCCTGAACAGTTTGAACCTATGCGTGGGATCTCTGTACACCTTGTGCAATCCGGAAACCAAAACTGTGAGTCTGTTTCATGATTGTTGAGCCTGTTTGGGAAGCCCGTGTCTGTTTTCCCAGTTGGTTGTTGTGGCCACGCAGTGCTGGACTATGCGTGGCTTACTGGCCAGTGTGAGTTCGTTCTTAGCCTATGTGTAACCTCTCTCCAAGTGAGGGAGGTGATTGTTGTTGGAAGAGGCAGGTTGTTAGGCCTATGAACAACTCTCTCCATGTGAGAGAGATTAGTTTGCTAGGAAGTGGTTTCTTCCAGAGAGTGTCCAGCACCAGCTTCAGGCTCTGAGACTTCCTGATCTAGCCTGTTGATGAGACCCAGAGAGGGAGGTGTAGAACCGATGGACTGTTATTGTGAAGGTGTATACTCCCGGGCGGAACAGGCATGTGGGGAATGAGAGTCTAGAAGTAGTGGGCATACGATGGCATCCTGGGAAGAATCGTTCCAGTCATTCTATCTTGTTTTCCCTGTAACCTCATCCTAGCCTAGGATTCCTTGCCTTGGGGTGGATCTTAGTCCCAGCTCGGGGGTGACCCACTATTGAGCTTCATGAGCAACGTGGTCTAAGGCTAGGAGGTTCGTGGAAGGACTGGACGTGGTTGGTGGAATTACCACAGTTTCAAAGATAAGTATCATCTTATGTTAAATGGTATGTTTTGCATGCCTGTGATGCTTATATTTTATCATGTATTCTGTTGTGTAGATGAATTATTGTTAATGACAGGGAATATTTGTGTTAGCAGTAATTCTTATGCTTACTCTGAGTCAAATGTGTTTCATTTGATTTAAATTCATGTTATCAATCAAGTATGAGAATGATGTTGTTCCGCACAGTAACGTCTTCCCGGCCAGTGGGTTGGATGAAGGTCAGAGGAGTGTTACAGAATGGTATCAGAGCCAAGGTTTCGACGTTGAGCCTCGATGGGCGAGTTGAGTGGTCTTTGGATCGAGGGTTTGAGGAGAAATTGTGTCTCGAGGACCAATTTCGGACCTTTGAATGCTCCTGAGTGTCAAGAGGTTACTTGACCGTGTTACCAAGCTTAGGAGGTGTAGCGGTGTTATGAAATCACAGCTGAGGTGGCATCTGGCCATAGGGAGAGAGAGAACTCCACACCAGAAGTGTTGGATCCATAGGATCTGTTCAGGGGAAAAGGAGAACCCTCTTGACCGTCAGATTTGGAAAACATGTGTAGGGTTTAAAAACCCTCTTGAGTTGCACAGGGACGTGGAAATCACGATACACGAAATCCTGAATTCGTCGAGACCGTCCATTAGGGGGAACACATCGCTGTTGGATGACATTTCAGCACCCACGAAACCAAAGGGGAGGAACTTTGTTTTCGCAAGTCACGAAATAGCGAAACCCAAAATTTTGAAACGATCTACACCGTAGATCATAAGAGAGGAACTTGACCATTGGATCAAGTGGAAGAGTAGATAGTAATTTCAGAATTTCAGCAAATGGAAGTTCAAGAGGTGTGGATGCATGAACTCCCGATGCCAAAAACCCTAAAATTCCGAAAGGATATGCGCAGTGGATCCAAGAAAAGTCTAACCATTGGATTTTCGATTGGAATGGACGTGGACACATGGATGTGCACCACATGCCAGCGAGTCGAGAGGACAGGTGAGATTGGTGGGACCCGATGACATCCTCGAAGGTGACATGGACCCTCCTGAAAGTGCCACACACCACTGTGGTTAAGGGCGACAACTATACTGTGGGCTCGAAAAATAAAGTAAATCAGAATTTCAGAATTCGAGAGTTGGAGTGACAAGGGGTTGGGAGTCACTACATCATGAACTCATCGGTACCGAAGACTCGAAACCCAAAAGAGAGTGTGAGAGCCTCATGGACCAAAACCCTGAAGCCAGAAGTCCCGAAGTCCTGAAATTTGTAGAGCCAAACAGAGCTCAGAAAACTTAGTGGATTCGAAACGTTTTTCTTATTCATATTGGTTTATGAATGTTGAAGTTTTATTAAGGGTTTAAGGCATGAAAAACTTTTTCTGATTGCACGTTGTGTGTGCAGAGTTCAACGAGTGTCAGGAAAACCAAAAATCGACACTGAGTATGGAATTGGAAGAGGTGCAGATTGCCTTTGAAACAGAGGACGAAAGGGTAGGAAGGAATGCCAACCAGGGAGTCGAGGGATTGAAATCCAATGGGCATGGAAGAGAATTGGATAAGGAAGGACATATAATGAAAATCATTAAAGGATTGCAGAAGGATGCCCAGGCTCCTTGAGCTGATAGTCGAAAGCTCATGAGGGTCAGGGATCAACAAGGTGAATTCAACTTAAAGATGTTGAAGAGACTAGAAAGAATAGAAAGGAATTTGGAGAAGGGGAGTGACTCAAGCAAGACAGAGAGTTGCAGAACCCCTGAGAGGAAAAGAAGATCAAGAAGTGTTAGGACCCCTGAGAGAAAAAGAAGATCGAGGAGTGGTAGCAGACATCATCGTCGCTCCCCAAAGCATTACGGTAATGAAGCACACAGTAGTTCAAGCTCATCTCCTACCAGAAAGCACAAGAGATCTAGGATGGATGAATTTAAAGGGGATATGAATAAGATTAAGCCTCCTACATTTGATGGAGAACATAAGAAGGAGGACGATGCCGAAACATGGTTACTTGGCATGAGGAAATATTTCCAACTACAGAATTATTCTTCTCATGCAGAAGGAAGAATTGCGATGTATCAACTAAAAGGAAAAGAATCCATGTGGTGGGATTAGTTTGTGCAGGTGCAGCACATTAGAGAGAAAGATATCACTTGGAAGGCGTTCAAGAGGTATTTCAAGAAGAAATACCTGACTAAAAGATACTATGACAAAAAGATGAAGGAGTTCTTCGAACTCAAGCTAGGCAGCATGACCATTGATGAATACAAACGAATTTTCTTGGAACTACTGAAGTATGTTCCATTCTTCAAAGATGAGGCTGTCAAGATTCAGAGGTATCTGAGTGGACTACCACCTACCATTGGTGACAAGATTCAGTATGATGATCCTAAGACTATGGAGGAAACAATAATAAGGGCTAAATGCTTATATGAACAACAAAGAGAAAACCCTACCTTTCGGAAGGCTTGGGATGACCAGAGGAAGTTTAAGAAGGAATAGAGGCAGAAGGGAAACAAACCTCCCTTTTTCAAAAATAATCCTCAAGGACATCCATCATTTAGAGAGCCGAGAATGGATGAAGTGGGGGAACAAAGGCAGAGACAAATGCCCATTCAGTGTTGGGGCTATAAAGGGAACCACAAGTACAGGTATTGTCCCCATAAAAATGGCAAAGCAAGAGTTGTCCATACTATTCAACAAGATGAAACAATGGAGGACATGGGAAGTAGAATGACAAGGATCTATGCAGCCCTGGACAACAAACAAGATGAATTTCAATCGCACATGATTGAAGTGGAAGGTATGATTGACAACCAACCATTTATTATTTTAATTGATTCAGGGGCTAGCCATAGTTATGTAGATCCTAGGGTGGTGGAAAGTTTGCATTTATCAAGAAGCAAACATGAAAAGTCTTGGTTAGTGCAGTTGGCTACAGGAACCAAGAGGAAAGTTGTTGAGTTGGTGAAGTCCTGTCCTATGGACATGAAAGGACTGAGCATGAAGGCTGAATTGAATATTCTGCCTTTAGGATCTTATGATTATTTAATTGGAATGGACTGGTTGGACCAGCACCATGCCCTCCTGGACTGTCGTAATAGGAGGTTTACATGTCTGGATGAGGAGGGGAATTGGAAAACAATTCAAGGGATTCCTAGAGCTGTGGCTATTAGAGAAATCTCAGCCATGCAGCTGAAGAAGTGCTACATAAAAGGCTGTCAATTATTTGCAGCCCGTGTGGAGGAAGCATCCAAATATGAAGTCTCAAGAATTGGAGACCATGAGATACTCACAGAGTTCAAAGACATATTTCAGGAGGTACCTGGACTACCCTCGAAGAGAGACATTGATTTTTCTATAAATTTGATGCCTGGAGCAACTCCAGTTTCGAAAGCTCCTTATAGAATGAGTATGCCAGAGATGAAAGAGTTGCAATTGCATCTTGAAGAGATTCTAAATAAGGGGTACATTCACCCCAGCATGTCACCTTGGAGTGCCCAGGTGCTGTTCGTGAAGAAGAAGGATGGGATGTTGAGGTTGTGCATTGATTTCCGGCAGTTGAACAAGGTAACTGTCAAGAACAAGTATCCTCTGCCGAGGATCGGCGATCTTTTCGATCAGTTGAAGGGTGCAAAAATATTTTCGAAGATAGATCTCAGATCAGGATATCACTAGGTAAGAATAAGGGATGAGGACATCAGCAAGACCTCCTTTAGAACAAGGTACAGTCATTACGAGTTCACAGTGGTGTCGTTTGGACTGTCAAACACACCTGTTGTTTTTATGTGCTTGATGAATGGTGTATTCAGGGACTATTTAGACAAGTTTATCGTAGTCTTCCTGGATGACATCTTGGTGTATTCCAAGTTAGAGGAAGAGCATTAACAACACTTGAGAATGGTGCTACAAGTGTTAAGAGAACACCAACTGTATGCCAAATTGAGGAAATGCTCATTTTATCAAAGGCAGATCCATTACTTGGGGCACATTATTTCAGAGGAAGGGATCACTGTGGATCCTAAGAAGGTTGAGGCCATCTGAGAATGGTCAGTGCCAAGGAATGTGGTAGAAGTTAGATCCTTTATGGGTCTGGTGGGTTACTATAGAAGGTTTATAGTAGGGTTCTCAAAGATAGCTTACCCTATCACTTCCTTGCAAAGGAAGGAGAAAACATTTTAGTGGAATGAAGAGTGTGAGAAAAGTTTCCAGCGATTGAAGCAACCGTTAACTAGCACTCCAATATTGAGGATTGCAAATCCAAATTTGGATTTCATGGTATGCACTGATGCATGCAAAGAAGGACTGGGAGGGGTCCTCAGTCAGAATGGATTCGTAATCTGTTATGAGTCCAGGAAATTAAAAGAGCACGAAAAGAACTATGCAACCCATGATTTGGAGTTGGCAACAATCGTTCATGCTCTGAGGAAATGGAGACATTACCTCATGGGAAGGAGGTTTGAAATTAGAATAGACCATAATGGTCTGAAATATTTTTTTGATTAGCCAACTTTAAACACTAGACAAAGTAGGTGGCTGTAATTTCTCTGTGAATATGACTTTGATACCAAGCATATCAAAGGGAAGGAAAACAAGGTGGTTGATGCACTCAGCAGAAAGGTGCATGAATTACATGCTACATCCATTAGCATGTACAGGACTGATATTAAAGATAGAATTTTGGAAGCTACAAATGTAGATTTGCAGTACAAAGACTTGGTAGCAAAGCTACAGCAGAGCGAGAGACCACAGAAAGAGAAAAATTACACCTTGGAAGATGAGGGAATACTTCTGTACAAAAATAGAGTGTATATACCCAATGTCTAGGGTTTGAAACTTGTGATTCTAAAATAAATGCATAACGTGACTTATGCTGGACACCCTGGATATCAGAAGACTATGGCAGCAGTCAAAAGCCATTACTTTTGGCTGGGTTTGAAGAGGGAGATCGTTGAATACATCACCAGATGTATGGAATGCCAGAAAGTTAAGGCTGAGCATAGGCACCCAGGAGGGTTGTTGCAGCCTTTACCCATTCCTGAATGGAAGTGGGAAGTGGTGACCATGGATTTTATTACAGTATTGCCTAGAACAAGCAAGCAACATGATTCGATCAAGCTTGTGGTGGACAAGCTTACAAAATATGCCCATTTTATTCCACTAAAAACCACTCACAAGGCAACAGATGTTGCTGATATCTTCTTAAAAGAAGTGGCACACTTGCACGAAATTCCTAAAATGATTGTGTCTGATAGGGACCCGAAATTCACCTCGAATTTCTAGAAAGGACTGTTCAAAGGATTCAGAGCGAATCTGAATTTTAGTACAGCGTATCATCCCGAGTCTGATGGATAGAAAGAGAGGGTGGACAGAGTAATAGAGGAGATGCTAAGAATGTACGTAGAATTCACACTTGGTATAATTCGCCTACAATAATGGGTATCATGCATCATTGAAGATGAGCCCATTTGAAGCACTTTATGGAAGAAAGTGGAACACTCCAGTGAGCTGGGATAATCTAGCTGATAGAGTAGTAGTTGGGCCAGAGTTGCTCAAGGAGATGGAGGACCAAATGATAAAAATTAAATAGAATTTGAAAGCTACCGAGGACAGGCAGAAAAGTTATGCTGATAAGAACAGAACCCACCGAGAATTCAAATTGGGTGATCATGTTTTCCTAAAAGTGAAAACTAATAGGAGTTGCCTGAAGCTAGGAAGTTGCGACAAGTTGGCAACAAGATTTTGTGGGTCATTTGAAATACTGGAAAGGATTGGGCCAGTTGCATACATGCTTGCATTACTTGCATCTATGACTGTACATAATGTGTTTCATGTTTCATTTCTTAACAAATATATACCTGATACTAATCATGTTATCGACTAGAATGTGATTTAGGTGGAACCAGAAGGTGTCCTAAAAGTGCATCCTATGCACATATTGGACAGGAAAATAAAACAGCTCTGGAATCGAGCTATAAAGCCTGTAAAGGTCCAGTGGACCTGGTACGGTCTTGAGGATGCAACATGGGAGCATGAATATGTAATGCGGGCAAAGTACCCACATCTTTTTGAAAATTTTGAAAATCTTGCAGAAGCTGTGTAAAGTTGCACTTAGGATAGTGCAGAAATAAGGGGAGGGGGATTGTAATGTCCCCAAGGCCGAGCCCTATTACAAATCATGTTTATGAAATGAATTGTAATTATGTTTTATAGGCTGGTGAGCCAAGTTAATATAATCTGGTGGGCTTATGTGATTATTAGGCCAGAGAGCCTAAGTGTTGAAGGCCAAGGGCCTGATTTTGTACATCTATCTATGCAGAACATTAATAAAATTATAAACACCACTGTGTGCAGACAGACCACGATGAATGAGTGATGGGGGACTAAGATTCCACAGAGTGGGCAAGAGATTAGGGGCTAGAAGGTGGGAAGAGGGGCTAAGTGTTGAGCCTAGGGGCTTAAGTCTTTGGGAATAATATTTTAATATTATTCCAAAAAGACCATGTGAAATATATGTTTTATCCTAAGTTGTTTTTGGAAGGACAAGCAACTTCCAAATGGAAGGAATGCATGCAGTTTCATGGGTGACAAGTGTCAACCCAAGCACATGTAGATAAAACTGTTGAGTTGAGCCATGATGGGGATTCCTCCTCCATTCCACCATCAACCATGTGAATGTGAGTCCCGTCTGACCTCTGCAAGAATACCCTGGTGCATCCCCGAAAGCCAAAAATCCTGTGTTGATTTTTGAGATAGATGGTACATTCCTTGCCTGAACAGTTTGAGCCTATGTGTGGGATCTCTATACACCTTGTGCAATCCCGAAACCAAAACCGTGAGACTATTTCGTGATTGTTGAGCCTGTTTGGGAAGCCCGTGTCTGTTTTTCCAGTTGGTTGTTGTGGCCACGCAGTGCTAGACTACACGTGGCTTACTGGCCAGTGTGAGTTCATGCTTAGCCTGTGTTTAACCTCTCTCCAGGTGAGGGAGGTGATTGTTGTTGGAAGAGGCAAGTTGTCAGGCCTGTGAACAACTCTCTCTAGGTGAGAGAGAGTTTGTTGGGAAGTGGTTTCTTCCAGAGAGTGTCCAGCACTAGCTTCGGGCTCTGAGACTTCCTGATCCGGCCTGTTGCTGAGACCCAGAGAGGGAGGTGTAGCACCGATGGACTATTCTTATGAAGGTGTATACTCCCGGGCGGAACAAGCATGTGGGGAATGAGAGTCTGGAAGTAGTGGGCGTAAGATGGCATCCTGAGAAGAATCCTTCCAGCCATTCTATGTTGCTTTCCATGTAACCTCAGCCTAGCCTAGGATTCCTTGCCTTGGGGTGAAGCTTAGTCCTAGCTCGAGGGTGACCCACTGCTGAGCTTGATGAGCAGTGTGGTATAATGCTGGGAGGTTCATGGATGTCCTGCATGTGGTTGGTGGAATTACCACAGTTTCAAAGATAAGTATCATCTTATGTTAAATGTTATGTTTTGCATGCCCGTGATTCTTATATTTTATCATGTATTTTGTTGTGAAGATGAATTATTGTTAATGCCAGGGAATATTTGTGTTAGCAGTAATTCTTATGCTTACTCTAAGTAAAATGTGTTTCATTTGATTTAAATTCATGTTATCAATCAAGTATGAGAATGATGTTGTTCTGCACAATAGCGTCTACCTGGCCAGTGGGTTGGATGAAGGCCGAGGGAGCATTACACAGAGGCTGCCATGAACCATGCCATTGAAAACTCATGTGAACTTTGGCATAGAAGGTTAGACCACATGAACTACAAGGCACTAACATACATATGCAAAGCAGTCACAGGTTTACCAGAACTCAAAGGTGACCATAAAGGCGTATGCAATGGATGTGCACCGGGGAAGAACATCAAGAACCCATTTCTGAAGAGGGACAGCAAGACAAAAGGAGTCCTAGAACTCATCCATTCATATGTATGTGGCCCAATCCCATCATCCTCCATTAGCGGGTATGTATATTATGTATCATTAATTGATTATTACTCTCGTAAAACCTGGATATATTTCTTGAAAACTAAAGATGAAGTGTTCAGCAAGTTCAAGGAATTCAAAGCCTTGATAGAGAACCTTTTTGAAAGAAAGATTAATATACACAGGTCAGATAATGGAGGAGAATATACCTCAAAAGAGTTTGTGAAATTCTACAAAGATGTTGGGATCAAGAGGGAACTCACTACTCCCTATAATCCCAAAAAAAATGGTGTATCTGAACGAAAGAATAGAACCATACTGGAAGCTGTGAAGACTATGATCCATGATCAAGATCTTCCTATGTGCTTATGGGAAAAAGCAACAATGGAAGCTATTTATGTGCAGAACCGATTGTCCCATAGTGAACTTGGGCTCAAGACACTGGAAGAGATGTTCACCGGAAATAAGTCAGAGGTAAGACATATCAAAATATTTGGTTGTCTAGTTTTTATTCATATACCTAAAGAAAAGAGAAACAAGTTGGACCCTTCAGGAAAGAAGGAAATATTTGTGAGATACTGTGAGGTCTCCAAGGCCTTCAAAATCTATATACCAGGTCAACATCACATTGATATTAGCAAGGATGTGACCTTTGATGAATATGAAACACTCAAGAAATCTAAACTATGCCAGCTTGAAGAGGTATATGAAGAGGAACCCGTAATCCTCAGTACTGCAATGAGGGAGGTTGCCAAAGCTATAGAACCAGTGAGGGAAGTCATAAATTCCCCTGATGAGGAACTTCTAGAAGACCATGATATAGTAGAAGTACAAGAGCCTCCTTAGATGATGATCCTCCATAAAAGAAAGCCAACTTGGGCTAGAGAGCTTATTCAAGATGGAGATAAGTATGGTGTTCCCCAAGGAACTACGAGACAGGTGAAAAGACCAAAGCCATTCTCTAGTTATATGGCTTTGATGTGTGATCTCCTAGAAGAGGAGACTACCTACTTTGAAGAATCCATTCAGAGGAAAGAATGGGTAGATGCCATGACAGAGGAATACCAATCCATAATGAAGAACGAAGTATGGGAAATAGTTCCCAGACCAAAGAATAAATATGTGGTATCCTCCAGATGGCTCTTCAAAATAAAACATGTTGTTGATGGAAGTATTGAGAAGTATAAAGAAAGATTTGTCGCTCGTGGATTTTCCCAGAAGGAAGGCATTGACTATGAAGAGACATTCGCTCCTGTGGCCAGATACACTTCGATCAGAATCATCATAGCTCTTGCAACTAAAATGAAGTAGAAGCTGCACCAGATGGATGTGAAGACAACTTTCCTAAATGGTGTCATCGAAGAGGAAGTGTATATAGAGAAACCTCAAGGATTTGAGGTTGAAAATAGGAAGTCTCATGTCTGCAGATTGAAGAAATCCTTATACGGATTGAAGCAATCTCCTAGAGCTTCGTATGGCCATATAGACAGTTTCTTGATGAGCTTAGGCTTTACCAAGAGTAAAGCAAACTCTAACCTCTACTTCAAAATCATGAACAATGAGCCAGTAATCTTACTGCTATATGTGGATGAGTTATTCTTAACTGGAGAAGAAAATCTCATCACTGAATGTAAAAAGAGACTTGCCTCAGAATTTGAAATGAAAGACCTTGGACTAATGCATTATTTCTTAGGTCTTGAGGTATGGCAGAGTCCTGAGAGGATCTTCCTTAACCAAGGGAAGTACACGGTCAAAATCTTGAAGAGATTCAACATGTTGGAATGCAAGCCCATGAATACACCCATGGAAGCGAAGCTGAAGCTGTTGATCGATACTTCGTCAGAATTGATTGATGCCACACTGTACAGATAGATTATTGGATCGCTGATGTACCTAATGAACACCAGACCAGACATTTGTTTTGTCGTGGACACCTTGAGTCAGTTTATGGTAGAACCCAGACGTGTTCACCTAGTGGCTGCAAAACATGTGATTAGGTACCTTAAAGGTACAATAGATTATGGTCTCAGCTATGATGGAGATCATGATTTCACATTGAGTGGATATACTGATGCAGATTGGGCAGGAAGTGTTTCTGATAGGAAAAACACTTCAGAATGTTGTTTCAGTTTGGGATCAGCTATGATCTCATGGTAGAGTAGGAAGCAATCCAGTATTTCTCTCAGCACAGTGGAAGCAAAATACATTGCTGCATGTTCTACCAGCTGCGAAGCTATATGGCTTTGAAAGTTGTTGACCGGCCTATTTGACTTAGATATGAGAGCAACCTTGATTCTATGTGACAAACAAAGATGCATAAAAATGACAGAGAATTTTGTATTCCATGACAGGTTGAAGCACATAGAGATTCATTATCATTACATCCGTGACATGGTATAGAGAGGAGCCTTAAAGCTCCAGTACATTAGCACAGATGAACAGGTTGTTGACGTGTTGAACAAGCCCCTATCTCGTGTGAAGTTTGAGTACTTCCGAGATAAGTTTGGCATAGTCCGAAAGGACCTTCCTCGAAAGGGGGAGTAGTTGTTGTGTTCCTTGCTTCTGACCTAGTTGTCAGACGTAAAGCAAGATGAGATGTTCCTTCCTTCTAACCTAGTTGTCATACGTAAAGCAAGATGAGATGTTCCTTGCTTCTGACCTAGTTGTCAGACATAAAGAAAGATGAGATGTTCCTTGCTTCTGACCTAGCTTTCAGATGTAAAGCAATATGAGATGTTCCTTTCTTCTGACCTAGCTGTCAGACGTAAAGAAAGATGAGATGTTCCGTGCTTTTGACCTAGTTGTCAGACGTAAAGCAAGATGAGATGTTCCTTGCTTCTGACCTAGTTGTTAGACATAAAGCAAGATGAGATGTTCCTTGCTTCTGACCTAGTTGTCAGACGTAAAGCAAGATGAGACGTGTACCTTGCTTCCGACCTGATGATTGTGACGTAAAGCAAGATGATGTGTGACTAGTACTGAGCTTCCGGCTAGATAGTTGTGACGTAAAGCCAATCTAGTATACTGCTTCCGACCTGATGGTTGTGATGTAAAGAAGGACGAGTATCTTGCTTCTAGCTTGAGTGCTGTGACATAAAGAAAGATGATGAGATGAGACTAGTACTGTGCTTCCAGCTTGATAGCTATGACGTAAAGTCATTCTAGTATCTTGCTTCCAGCCTGAGTGTTGTGACGTAAAGCAAGACATTGAGATGAGACAAGTACTAAGCTTCCAGCTTGACAACTGTGATGTAAAGCCAGTCTTGTATTATAATGAGCCAACCTTGTGCTGTGATGATGATGATGTATCAGTTTTTATACTAATACATATTGATGCAGATGATGATGGCATTCCTTGAGAATGGCAATGTTGCTGATGAAGAAAACTTCCGATGATTTATAGATACGCCAGTCAGTGTTCCAAGATGATATTGATGATGTTGTCCTCTCTCTCTTGCATGATGTTGCTGAAGAATACCCTTCTTGTTAAGGGGGAGTGTTGAAATAATGTAACTGCAAAGAGTATTCTTATTATTATTTGATATATTATTCATTGGATCAATCCCCATTGTGGTTTGATCATGTCGTTTATTGTAATAAGACCAAATCCCCTTTTGTGGATTGGTCAAAAGACAATTGTAATAGGCAGAATAAGAAGTCAGCCCCAACAGATATTAAAGAGGCCTAGAAATATAATAAAGGTGGGTTTACCCACCTAGTTTGAGAAGTTGGCCCTGCCAGTGAAGAGACACTTCACATGTGCCAGACTTGTATAAATAAAGATGCCAGCACCTCACTTAAACACACAACACACTTGCTCATTGAGAGACAAGTTTTGGATCTGCTGCTAGATAAGAAGGAGAGAGAGAGTGCCGCATATCTAGGAGAGGACTTTCTATATTAGTTTAAGAGATCTCTTGGCATTGTATTGGCTATCTATATTAAGGAAGTTTTGTTGGGTTTTCTTCCCCTAGAGGGTTTCCCAAGATAAATTTTGTGTCTCTTGTGATTGTGTATTTCTCAATGATCTTGGATTATGTTATTGTTATCTAATGAAATGAAAACAACTATAATAATGGCTTCAAAATTAATAGGGAATGCTACAAAGATTGTGATATCTTGAGTGTTGACTGGTTTGGGGAAACTGAGTGACACTCTGGAACCGTCCTTGTGGACTCATAGTTCTAGCTCGAGGGTGACATTGTTATTGAGAATTAGAACAACAATGTCTACAGTTGGGTGGAATGTCCTTGGTCTATAGCCAATTGGTGATTCATTTCATTAAGGATAAGTGCTCTCTCTGTCATGGTTTTCATTAACATGTATATGCTATTTTCATTGTGTATTTATTTATCTATGAAATTTGTATATATAATATGCATGCTTGTTGGTTATTGTTGTGCACGACATATGGTTCATTTCTTTCATGTTGTAGCATGAATATTGATCTATGCATGTGAATATTTCATGCATCTTTATTAATTAATAATTTATCAGAATTCAAAATTAGCTCAAAAGCAGGCTTGAAGTAGCGTTCCCAGCCTATGGGTGGTTGGGTACATTACATTAAGTAGACCCCCTGAATGATACTCTCCTTCATTGTATTTGTTGGTCCTAAAGTCTACACCTGACTACTAAAGGGAAAGGCTAGGCCACCTCAAGTTTAGAATGGTTTATTTTTAATTTTTGTTGGTCGGTTAGAGGGTTGGTTATACCAATACAAGAGCATGGTTGGATTGGAAAAATGATATGGATGAGGGTCCTCCTTTTATGGTGGCACACTAATGACAGACAAGTGAAATAATATAAAACAAAGGGAAACAACAAATTACTCAATGAATGGTCTGCTGCAAGAAGTTCAATACTTAAAATATCATTTCAAGACATTAAACATGTATCAAAAACACAATTACTCTTTCAGGTTGTGATAAAAACAAATCATCACCAAGCATTAGTTGTTTTCATAGGTTTCATATCAATAAAGACAAGTTATACAATAGCCGAAGGAAATGAAATGTACTTTGCACAAATGAAAAATTGCATTCAAGATAAGATAAAAACACATGAAGATTTGAATGAAACATTGTCATCAAGAGTATGTTCACCAGGTAGAGAGATTTAATCCATGCATAGAACATGTCCAACCAGTCTAATGTATTTCTATCATTTCCCAAAAACTCCAACCTCCACAAAATACAAAAACTACATATTTATAAGAGTTGTAGAGGCTCTCGTCCCTCTGGGACTGAGACTTAACTCTACATTAACAATTGTAGAACGACTAATTAACTTGAATAAAAAATTGTTGGAGTACAACAATGTATACTTCACACTTGAATTAATAAAAAAGAGTGGTTCTTATCATACATAAAAGACCAATTATTAATTTAATCTAAAACAGTTCTGGAATTGAATAAAAAACTTCTATTGTCTCTAAGACTGAACTGATGCATGCGCTGGATGAACTGTAATTGTGGCAGAAACTTATTTGAAGTGACAGAGCTGAGTTTTGCATTGATCATGGTGTGCACGCATGTTGTTGGAGGCCACTAGAGACAACTAGATGTGCAGCGTGAAAATCTCCCGGAGTGATGTGGTGACCTGACGTCACATAAGCATGTGATTGCGGAAGTTGTTGAGGGTGGTTTGGGTCCACACCGCTCTAACCCCCAAAATCCACCACAATATGCCATGTAACTTATAAGATATACCATGGTTTCAATTGTGGGACTGATATGTAAAATTAATGTTCGATCATTTTTCGTCCCCACAATGAAGTGTGACCGTCGATCTTGTCACAATTTATGATCTGGGTGGCCCTGCTACTTTAGCGCCCCTGCTAAATTTTCTATCTGTCTTCCATATAAGAACCTCCCTAGCCATACTTAGCGATGGCGCAAATTTCTTAGAGCTCGAGAGATTTTGAACGCGGAGCATGAATATCTCCCAAAGTGACTTTCTCTCGAAGTAGCGTGGCAGTCTCTCGTTAATTCGACACTTTGGAGTTCAGGAGATTCTGAACATTATGGAAATCCCCCAAAGGACGATCTCTCAAATATGACATGGCAACCAAATTCCATATTTTTTATGTGTCATGGAAATAAGGGTGACACGTGTCATGTGGAAATGGGTGAATGACGAAACCAAATGACCTGGAATGAGTGTCATGTATCATGACTAATGAGTGTGCCACATGTCTCAACTGATGTTTTCCATGTGCTTTGGTACTTCAGGCTTCGGGAGTTTTGTATTGTGAAGCATGACGTTCTCCCAGAGTAGTATAGGCCCAAAGTGACATGGAAACCTGACGTCACTTCGAGACTTTGGCGGTTCGACACTTTGGTGTTCAGGAGCTTCTAGATGTAAAGCATGAAAATATCCCAAAGTAGTATGGGTCCGAAGTGATGTGGCAGGCTGACATCACTTTGGGACTTTGATAGTTCAACACTTCAATGTTCAGGAGTTTCTGTATGTAAAGCATGAAAATCTCCCGAAGTGATGATCTCGCGAAGTGATTAGCCAATGCTTATCACAAATTAACTCGGTCTTAAGCCATGTTTAACATTAAATACTTTGGGAGTTCGACGATCAAAACAATGACAAGTTTGGATGTTCGAATGTCGAAGTCATGGAGTGACTTTCCTAATTCCTTCTATTAAAACCCATGCGATTCTGGACCCCTGAATGGATGAGAGCCATTGATCTGATCAGTTGTTGGATCTTTACCATTGAAAATTACCTTGTCCTTTTTGACAATCCAGGCCCAAAAATGATCGCTCTGAATTGTTGTGCTTTGTCCACAGGCATTTCATGTTCATACAAAAAGGATTGGTCGACATGTTGTGATCTCAATCAATGGAAAACATGATTACAAGCATTCTAAACCAAATACGACATGTAATTATCCTTCGA
This sequence comes from Picea engelmannii, assembly GCA_009831015.1. NCBI lineage: Eukaryota > Viridiplantae > Streptophyta > Pinopsida > Pinales > Pinaceae > Picea > Picea engelmannii. Next base: position 334,264 of record ML791752.1, on the reverse strand, counting down.
GAAAAAATATAAACAAAAAATGCGCGAAGACTCAATCAAGAAAGAAATGAATGAGAACCAAGTCAGTCAGTAATGGGAAATCGACTTAACCAACCATAAGAGGAAAAAATTGATTAAGGAATAGGGAAATGAGAGAGGAGGGGTAGGGGTGCAGATATAGGTTACAACATTGTCTCTAACCGGGGATAGTACTTCCCTGTGAGGTGCTAAGAACAATAGATCAGGGCCTTTGAATTTAATAACTTGCTGCCACCTTTCTTTTCTTACTTCTGTTCTTTTTGTATGCCATGTATCTCTACCATTGTCTCTCAGCCATGCATCTCTGAAAATTAACACTGAAGCTAACACCAGTGCCTTGTTGGGCTATGGAGTCTTTATTAGAATTTGAAACTGGAGCTAAACCTAAGTGCCTTTGTTGGGCTATGGAGTCTCTTATTCAAACAAGCTACTGAAAACCAACACACTGAAAAACAATCCGTGAACTAAAAATTAAATGCTCGAACTACGAGCTTATTCTCCTAATCCTAATTTGTTGAAACTTTCTACTCAAGTATAAGAAGGTTTCCATAGTAACCATTCATGCAATTGATATACTAACTGGATTTCTTGAACCTGCTTCATGAAAATAATTTTTTTTTAAATGGAATGACAACTTTCTCTGAAAACTAACCCCACACTTGGAGTGAAACCATGATAGAGTATTAAAACTGATATAATCCTCTAAGTATGCAGACATCGGATCATAAAAATCATGACCAGTTACCTCTGTATTGATAATAAACTCATGTTCTTTTTGCTCCAAATGAACAAACTGCCCTTGTGAAAAAATTTATTTCATAGAAACGTCGACATCCTCATTTTCGAGACCCGAAAATGGAATGGGAAATGTTGCAATCTATTTCCACTGTCAATTTCTCCCTTTAAGTTTAGAGTGGCAATTTCATCACTACTAGAAGCATTCGAGGCAATGAAAAATGCAGGTATAGTATTGTTGTCGACATCTACAGTTATGATGTCACAAACATCCTGATCTTCATAAAATATTTGAGCAACATGTTTACCTAGCAGCTGTTGATTATTTCCATGTACATAAATGTATTCAGAATATTTTAAAGCAAAGGCATCATAAATATTGGAGGGAAATCGGTTACTTACTTTTATTCTAAGAGTAGGAACAACTGGTGTAGTGATGGCATCATTTGATGAGAAAGAAAACATGTTCAACTTCCCCTGTGGCTCCTCCTATTTTTCTTGACCAAAATTTAAACACATATAATTTTGAAAGTCATCATAAATCAAGAATGTGAGCTGATCCCCGATATTTACAGTCAGATGTTGAGGGGAAGCAACTTGTTGTTTGGAAAATTGATCATCGCTCTCTACAAAAACTTCATGAAAGTCATCAATAACAAACACATCCCTCTGATCATAACTAAGAAAAGGTTCACCTGTACATGTAAATCCATATTTGTGATAATCATCAATATAGTTAGTTTCAAGAATAGAAAAAACTGATTTATTAGCTTCAAGATCCAAGGAAGAATAAAAATCTAAAAGTGATGCATTAGTATGCTGAAAATAAGAACCCAGATCAGATTTCCACTGTCCATATCCTTCCTTGGATTCCTCTGTATCCAAATATGATTTATGTTTCTCATAAAATCATTCTCGTTCCAAATATCCATCCCAAACTCAATTTAAAATCCTTCCACAAGATCGGATGTTGTCTTCAATATCCTCTACATTAGTGAACATATTCTGCAATGACGATGACCTCTCTCTGAGAGAAAGAACCAGATGAGGGTGTTGTGCAATTGTATATTGGACCATGGAAACAACTTGAGTAGGTTGAATTTCCATGGGCATATTAAGATAAAAATTATGAAACCTTCTATTGAATACAATAACAGCTTCATCCTTCTCCCTTCTCAAGGCATAGAACTATGAAAGGTATTGTTCAAAGGATTTTTTCTTACCCCAATACCTCAAAAACATATTACGCAAAACAGTCCATGAACTAATAGAATCAAATTCCAAATTTCTAAACCAAAATGATGCATCTACAAATAAAGATTTGCAGAATATCCTCATAACTACATCCTCATGCATGATTTGGAAATTATCAATGAAAATTTCAAAAGCTTCCAAGTGCTTCTTAGCTGCAACATGGTCTCCTCCATTGAACAGAGGAAGGTAATCAATAAAATTGGGAGGATAGGCATGAAGGATAAGTGGTAGCTTCATGGGTTTGTAATACTTCTTAATCCTGGACTGAATTTCGGTAAGTTGATTACAAGGTGGAACAATGATTTCAATAAGTGGTGAATTAGATTTATTATTCACAGGATTACATGACTGGTCATGATCTGTAGAAGTTTGGATATGATCAACATTATGGTTAGTGGGTTCGAATGAAGGAATGAGATTAAGATCGATAATGCAAGAGGGAAGATCTTTTCTTCTCAAGGATGGATTGACCATTGTAGGCTTATAATCATTTGAGTAAACAAAGAATAAGATAATTCTTTTCACACGCAAAGGAAAAGACATAAATGAACTAATGAAGAAAAATATAATCTCTTTGAAAAAACCGATGGCTTGGTACCTGGTTTGTCCCTTCCATTTTTCCATTCTCTATCGGCTGGGCTCATTCTCCAGTGGAGTCTTTTGATTGTGGAGTTGCTAGGTGAAAGATTGAGGTCATGTGTGTGTTTGGCTATTGTTCACCATCAAAAACCATATATGATCATTTTTGTTCTCCCAGGGAAAGATATTTCGTTACTCCGTCCCCGGCAATGGCGCCAAAATATGTTGGTCCTAAAGTCCGCACTTGACTGCTAAAGGGAAAATCTAGGCCACCTCAAGTTTAGAATGGTTGATTTTTAATTTTTGTTGGTAAGTCAGAGGGTTGGTTATACCAATATAAGAGAATGGTTGGATTGGAAAAATGATATGGATGAGGGTCCTCCTTGGCTGGTGGCACACTAATGATAGACAAGTGAAATAATAGAAAACAAAGGGAAACAACAAATTGCTCAATGAATAGTCTGTTGCAAGAAGTTCAATACTAAAAATATCATTTCAAGACATTAAACATGTATCAAAAATACAATTACTCTTTCAAGTTGCGATAAAAACAAATATTCACCAAGCATTAGTTGTTTTCACAGGTTGCATATCAATAAAGACAAGTTATACAATAGCCGAAGGAAATGAAATGTACTTTCCACAAATAAAAAACTTCATTCAAGATAAGATAAAAACACATGAATATTTGAACGAAACACTGTCATAGAGAGTATGTTCACCAGGTAGAGAACTTTAATCCATGTATGGAATGGGTCCAACCAGTCTGATGTATTTCTATCCTTTCCCAAAAACTTCGACCCCCACAACATACAAAAACTGCATAAATATAAGAGTTGTAGAGGCTCTTGTCCCTCTGGGACTGAGACTTAACTCTACATTAAAAATTGTATAACAACTAATTAACTTGACTAAAACACTACTGGAGTGCAACAATTTATACTTCACACTTGAATTAATAAAAAATAGTGGTTCTTATCACACATAGAAGACCACTTATTAATTTAATCTAAAACGATTATGGAATTGATTAAAAAATTGCTACTGTCTCTGAGACTAAACTGATGCATGCATTGGATGAACTGTAATTGTGGCAGAAACTGATTCGAAGTGACAAAGTCGATTTCTGCATTGATCATGGTGTGAACACGCACTGTTGGAGGCCACTAAAGATAACTAGATGTGCAATGTGAAAATCTCTCGAAGTGACGTGGTGACCTGACGTCATATAAGCACGTGATTGTAGACGCTGTTGAGGGTGGTTTGGGTCTACACTGCTCTGACCCCCGCAATCCACCACAAGCTAACATGTACCTCATAAGCTATACCATGGTTTCAATTGAGGGACCACTCTGGAAAATTAACATTCAAGCATTTTTTGTCCCCGCAATAAAGTGTGACCATCGATCTTGTCAAAATATGTGTTCTGGGTGGCCCTGCTACTTTAGCACCCCTTCTAAAGTTTCTATATGTCTGCCATATTAGAAACGCCCTCGCCATACTTAGTGATGGTGAAAATTTCTTAGAGCTTGAGAGATTTTGAATGCAGAGCATGAATATATCCCGAAGTGACGTGGTATTCTCTCGTTACTTCGACACTTTGGAGTTTGGGAGCTTCTCAACATTGTGATTGTAAGTCCCTCGAAGGACAATCTCCCAAATTTGATGTGGCGGCCAGATGTCATATTGCTGACATGTCATGGAAAGAAGAGTGACATGTGTCATGCGGAAATGGGTGAATGATGCAACCAAATTACATGGAATGAGTGCCATGTGTCATGACTAATGAGTGTGCCACATGTCTCAACTGATGGTTTCCATGTGCTTCGGCACTTCAGGCTTCAAGAGTTTTGGATTGCGAAGCATGAAGTTCTCTCAGAGTAGTATGGGCCCAAAGTGACGTGGCAGCCTAACGTCACTTCAACGGTTCGAAACTTCGGTGTTCGATAGTTTCTGGATATAAAGAATGAAAATCTCCTGAAGGAGTATGGGCCCAAAGTGACGTGGCAACCTGACGTCACTTTGGGACTTCAACGTTTGGGAGTTTCTAGATGTAAAGCATGAAAATATCCTAAAGTGATGATCTTGTGTAGTGATTAGGTAGTTCTTATCACTAATTAACTCGGGCTTAAGCCATGTTTAACATTAAATACTTCGGTAGTTCAAAACTTTGGCGATCGAAACAATGACAATTTCATATGCTCGAACGCCGAAATTGTGGAGTGAATTTCCTAATGCCTTTTGTTAAACCCCACGTGATTCTGGACCCCCGAATGGACGAGAGCCATTGATCTGATCGGCTTGTTGGATCTTTATCGTTGAAAATTACCCTTTCCATTTTGACAATCCAGGCTTGAAAATGAACGCTTTGAATTGTTGTGTTTTGTCCAGGGGCGTTTCTTGTCCATAAAAAAAGGCTTGTTTGACCTACCTTGAGCTCAATCAATGGAAAACATGATGAAAATCATTCTGAACCAAATATGACATGTAATTATCCTTCAAGAAACAATAAAAACAAAAAATGCGTGAAGACTTAATCAAGAAAGAAACGAATGAGAACCAAGTCACTCAGTAATGGGAAACTGACTTAACTAACCAGAAGAGGAAAAAATTGATTAAGGCATACAGAAATAAGAGAGGAGGGGCAGGGGTGCACACCTAGGTTACAACAATATTATTTATTGTTGATTGATTATGGTGAACTAGAATGTTATGAAGAGACAATGCAAGTAGACACTAAAAAGAAGTGGGACCAAGGCATGAAAGAGGGAATGTATTCCTTGGTAAATAACCAAACTTGGGACTTGGTTCAGTTTCCTGCAAGAAAAAGAGTATTGCAAAATAAATGTGTTTACAAGTTGAAGGAAGAATATTGAGGAAAAAAGTGTGTAACATCCCGCTCTGGCGCACTGAGGACACTTATTCCTTGAGGACACTTGCTCGCAAGTGATCTGGACCCTTTTTGATGTTAAACCTTATATATTTGATTATGATGTGATTGACAGATGATATGATGTGTTACTATCCATGTAGACGGGTGCTATTGACTCAGTTTATTGAGTGTGCAGGTTTGTGACCTTGAGGATGTGAAGGCATCGGTAGACCCCCTTGGACTCTGGACTGAGTCAGGGAGTGTGCTTTTGGGTTGATATGTTTATTATGATGTTGATTTGATTTTATGATTTGATGACGACATTCTGACATGATTATTGGTGATGCAGGCTGACGATAGCTTGCCGACTTGACTCACATATGGAGTA
>ML791752.1:287954-300464 GCA_009831015.1 Picea engelmannii | reverse complement strand
AGGGCCAAAGTGAAAAAGTGAAACTACAAATTGGTGTGTAGCATCTCAAAACTCACATGTTTTCTGTTGAAATGGGTGATTGTGATATAGTTCTTGGGGCAGAATGGTTACATGCTTTGGGACTAGTCACCATGGATTTCAAACAATTATACATTATGTTCATGTAGGAAGGGAAGAAACATACCCTCAAGAGGCTTACATCTAGTTCCTATAAAATTATCACCTCTCATTGTATGGATAAGTTCTTGAAGAAAGGCCACTCGAGTGTTATTGCACAATTTAATGCCATACAAGTAGTTCACAAAAATACAAAAGAGATTCACCATAATTTATAGTTGGTTCTCTCTAAGCATCAATAAGTATTTGAAACACCAAAAGGTTTACCACTTGTTGTGATCACGACAAATCCCCCTTTTAGTTTATGTTCTTATGAGCCAAAAATAAATAGGCTCCCCACCAATCCTAAATCTGATAGCAAAACCTATATGTAATTTTACCCTACCTAGCCTTCTATGAATTGCAAAGATATAAGTGTAAGGAGTTCAAAAATACTAATTATTCATAAGCCTTTTAGGGACTACATACTACTGAGTCTAGTACATGTATCCTTCCCCTGATTATGAAAAGAGATCCTTGAGAGACCTTCTATCTAAACCTTGTCTATGATTGAATAATGTTCTAGTACTCAAAATATAGCATTTATCAACTACCAAATGAATCATTAGAGATCTCACACCGAGGAAGTGGCATATTATTTTATAATGACACACCTCCTTTCAGATCCAACTCAACAAATTAGAATCTCTTAATCAATCTTGAGATCTATCAATAACAAGAAAGGAAATGGGGGAAAATAGATATCAACCAATTAATGTGGGGAAACCCCAAAGATAGCCTCTCAAATATTTAATCTAGAAAAAATGGCAATCTTCTCACTGTCAAGATGTTAGAACTTGGTGATACAAATTTTGGAATTTATATTCCTTCAAGATAAAGAATGATTATCTCCTCCCGATAGACTCATCTTGTTCCACTCGCACATCATTTTGTTAAATAGATCCCAGAGTTGAATGATTATAGAATGACTTTCCCTCAAATTGGTTTCCATCATCTAATCATAAGAAAAGGTAGATGTTGGGTTGGCCCTTACAATCACAGAAATTCACTACTTCACGTATGATCTTTCAACTAGTCTAAAGAAGGGGGTGGGATTTTTTTTTAACTAAGATTTTACATGTGGAATCTACTAGAGAAGGGATACACCTCACTAACCTATATTTTATTCCTATGTGGGACAGACTCGTTACTCTCCTTTGCAAGGTAAGGGATCACTATGATAATACCACATATTTAATTTCTCGAGTAGTTTTTCTAATCTATATAATAATTGTTACACCATGTGAACGAACGGAAGTAGAAGGCTAGAGTGAAAACATGAATGTCTAATGAAATAAAATAGTGGAAAGGTTATTCTGTTGATAGCATGTAGATATGGTTTCAACTTAAATGAAACAGAACTCAGTTGAATTAATTGATTAAGTTGTCTCTTATTAAGTGTAGGAATTTCAATACCAATTAAGTATTGCCCAGATTCTCCTGATCTAACAATTATTTGTCGCTTGTTAAATACAGAATCGCTTCTACTAATATTCTTGCAGAATTTAAACCATGATCGACAATGCAATATCAAGAAAAGAATCAATCAAACATAACACAGATGTTTTATTGGGAAAGCATAAAGCTAAAAACCCCACTATCCTATATTATGTATATCATGGATCATGAAACAATCTCATCCAAAACTCTAATCCAAGATCTCTCAGTACAATATAATCATCTCACACTGTCATACAACAATCAACAAATACATGTTCCAATTCTCTGCCTCCAAATAGCCTTCCTCCTCTATGCAATCCCTGCAATGGATGAATAAATCAACTCTGCACTAGGCTACACATGCTCATGGGCATATCCACTATGTGTGTGATTGCATGAGTGCACTTCACTCAAATCACAACTGATAACCAACCTATCCCTTTCACCTCTTATCTCAACTAGGTCTCCACTAGATCTGACATGCATGTAGTTAACAATGGTAAGTCTTCAGTTGCATGTGAGATCACTGATTGTGAATCAATTAATAATTAATTCACTGAACTCTCACTAGTGCAAGTTTAGTTACAACTAGTACAACTGAGCTTAACTCACTTAACTGAGTTAAACTACTTTACAACCCACATAAATACACTTATAACTCTGTTACAACTTCAAGTCACTTCCATGTCCCATCAATCAACCTTTAAACTCAAATTTCCTATAATTAATTGATTTTCCATTTCAGATAATTATTTCAAGTAATTATGAGATAATAGATTAATATTTATTGTCCAATTTATTTAAGGGAAAAAGAAATTAGACACACATTTCTTGTTGAATTTTCAACACTCCCTCTCAACAAGAAAGGGATTATCCTTCACCCCAATACTGTCTCTATGGTATTTGAATTTTCTCCTAGTGAGCGCCTTTGTCAAAATGTCTGCATCCTGATCTTCCATAGGAATGTACTGAAGCAACATGATCTTCCACTGCACACAATCTCTGAGATGATGATACTGGATATCTATATGCTTAGATCTATCATCAAACACAAGATTAATCGAGAGTTTAATGCAACTCTGATTATCACAATAAATCACTGTCGGATCTAAATGAGAACCGAACAAACCAATCAATATCTTTCTCATCTAGATAACTGCACATGCATCTTGACTCGCTGCCATGTATTCCGCTTCTACTGAACTGAGTGCCATAGATCTCTGTTTCCTATTGTGCCAAGAAACAACTGTAGATCCGATACTAAATATCCCCCCTGATGTGATCTTTCTGTCTATTGGGCTGCCTGTCCAATCTGCATCCATGAAGCCATGCAACTTCACCTCATTCATCTGTCTGTACCATAATCCATACTCAGATATGCCCCTCAAGTATCTCAAGACATGCTTACCCACCTTCCAAATGAGCTTGGTAGGCTTAACCATTGCCTGACTCAATTGGTTAACCGCATAGAAAATGTCTAGTTTCGTGTTCACTAAATACATTAGCGAACCCACTAACTATCGATAGACAATAGCATCCACTACCTCTCCAGAAGTAGCATCCTCTTTCCTTCAGTTTCCTAGAAGAGGATTTTCCATGGGTTTGCAGCCCTCCATGTGAAAATTACCCAGTATCTCCCTTGCATACTTTTATTGAGACACAAAAAGTTCACCATCTCGCTGCCATATTTCCAATCCAAGGAAATAATGAAGAAGGCCCAAATCCTTCATCTCGAACTCCTTTGCAAGGTCCTCCTTGCATGAGTGTATCAGTTGCTCATCACTGGTCAGCATTAAATCATCAACATAAAGAACAATGATTAAAATCTTACCCTCCACCACAATTTGGTATAGGTTTGCATCCGCTTCACTTTTGGTGAAGCCCAGTCCGGTGAAATAACTATCTATCCGAGTGTACCAAGAACGGGGTGCTTGCTTCAGCCCATACATTGCTCACTTGAGTCTGCACACATGTGACTCCCTGTCAAAGGTCTCAAAACATTTTGGCTACTCAATGTACACTTCTTCCTCAATGATCTCATTGAGAAACGTAGTTTTTACATCCATCTGATGAATGCGCTAGCCCATCTACGTTGAGAGTGAAAAGATGGATCTTATGGAAGAGTATCTTGAAAAAAGTGCAAAGGTCTCATCATAATCTATCCCATCGATCTGTAAGAAGCCCCAGGCCATAAATCTGGCCTTGTATTTCTCAACACTCCCATCAACAGCTTGCTTTACCTTGTAGATCCATCTTGAACCTACCACTAATTTGTTAACCGGTATTGGAACAATTTCCCATGCACTATTTTTGACAATGGAGTCATACTCATCTACCATAGCATCTACCCAAATGGGATCCTGCACTGCTTCCTGAAAGGAAGATGGTTCAGTCACAATACATTTTCTCATGAGAGCCATGTATCCAGTAAATCGATCAGGAGACTGTCTCTGTCTGCACTGTGAAGTAGGGACTCCTACATTCTGTGCAACATCTAGTCTCAATCTATCAGCTTTTGTGGTTCTCTTTCTGCCATTTCTGATGGATGACTCTACTTGAGTGGCTTCCTCCACTCCATGAATCTCCTCATGTGGCTGATCCACATATTGAGACTCATCTTTGGGAACCAATAGCTCCTCTTCTGCATGCAAGTCTAGCTCCCTCTCAAGTGAAAACCGCATGGCTTTCCCCTCATCGAATTTTATATCCCATCGCATAACAATCATCTTATTGTTAGGAAAATACACATGATAATTATGGGGTGTTTCTGTGTACCCCACAAATATCCCAACTTCAACAGTCGATTCCAGCTTCTTCCTAGCATCCTTGGTCACAGACACATAAAGAGATGAGCCCAAAATATTAAAATGAGAAACATCAGGTTTCTTACCAGTGAAAGCTTCTTCAGGTGTACTCATGCAAAGTACTCTATGAGGACAACATTTTTGCACATAAACCGCGGTATTGCATGCTTCCACCCACAAATGCATTGGTAGGCTCTGATCATGCAACATCGCTCATGCTTCACCCACGATCATTCTATTCTTCCTCTCCGTGACCCCATTTTGATGTGGGTTATGAGGCGCTATGAGTTCTCTTTGAATTCCTCCTTTGCTGCAAAAGTCTTTGAATTCGTTAGAGATGTATTCTCCACCATTATCACTCCTTAGAGTCTTCACTTGCTTCCCCGACTCTTTCTCCACCAATGCTTTAAACTCATAGAACTTTGAGAATGTTTGATCCTTCTTCTGCATGAAGAAGATCCAGCATTTACGAGAAAAGTCATCAACAAAAATAACACAATACCTATGTTTTGTTCTTGAAGCAATCGAGAATGGTCCACACACGTCTGTGTGAATTCTCTCCAAGATCATCGAAGCACAGTTCTCCTTTTCATGAAAGGTGGACTTTACATACTTCCCCATGGTGCAAACCTTGCACTGATCTAACTGAGAAAGTGTTCCCATTGGAAGTCCAGTAGATATTTGTTGCATGATATTCAAGGATCCATGATGAAGATGGCCCAATTGCCTATGCCATAATTCACCCTCCTCCTGGCTCACCACTTTTTCTACCTTGCCCATCATGGCACCACAGCCATCAACCTCCAGCATGTAGAGATTCTTAACTTGAATCCCTATCTTCTTGACTTGACCCATTTCTTTATGTCATAGGAAATATTTTCCATCACTGAAAACAACGTCATAGCCTCTGTCCTCCAACATTGCGACTGAGACCAGGTTTTTCTTCAGACCTAGAACATGCATAACATTTTTCAATTGAAATGGTTTACCTGACTCCCTCTAAAAGGTAATGGTACCAATGCCAGTCGCACTGCATCATCCATCATTGCCCATCTCAATATGCATTCTGAGATCTTCCTCCTCCAAGTCACTGAAAGACTCTCTATCTCCCATCATGTGGAAGGAAGCGCCACTATCCAAATACCACACTGATCCTGATGCACTTGATGCCATGCATGCGATCAAAGAGAATTCAAGTTCAAATTGCGAGGCAAGGGCCTCACCAGTTGCAGCTCCAACAACTTTCTTGTTCTTCCTCTTTTGCGGATAGTTAGTAGCGAGATGCCCATGTTTGTGACAGTGAAAACACTTCACTTTGGACAAATACAGCTTCTTGACTTTAGGCTCGAATTTTGAATGGAATTTCTTCCCTTTTCCTCTCCTTGCCTTAGCAGCCAAAGCACAATCCTCTTCATCATCACACTTTGATGAAGATCCATCTCTGGTGTTCTGCATGAACTCCTCCTGCACTAGATACGACCATAGTCGTTCCCAATCTGGCAATTTTTCCCTTCCATTTACAGAGTCTTGATAACTGTACCAACTCTTGGGAAGTCCTAGGAGCTCCAAGATCACCAAATCATCATCAACGACTGTTATTCCCACACTCCCCAGCTCATCATGACATTGGACAAACTTCGTGAGATATTTTGGAATGGAGTCACCCTTTTCCATCTTGATCTTCCCGAGTTTATCTTTGAGCGCCAATTTCCTATGGTCGTTGTTGTTTTGGAACAGCTCTATCAAAACCTTCCACATTGCATGTGGTGTGGATTTCCCATGGAGGCTTGAGACAATGTGGTCTCGTACTCCCTCCAACAGGATCCTCCTCGCCTTTGCCACTTTCTTTTGCCATGCATCAAGATTTGCAGTGTCTGTAGGAGCTGGCTTAGGAATATCTTTGTCAATGAATTCCTTCAAGCCATTATCTTCAAGTACTGCCTCCATATTTTCCTTCCAAGCAATGTAGTTCGAGCTGCCCTTGAGAACATACTCCAACCTCAATCCATTGAAATCCATGTCGCTCTTGAATCAACTGTAGCACCAAAAAAATTCTTTATACAAATTCGAATTCTATCCAATCACAAACTCAACTTTTGTGATCCCTCTTGCTCGTTCCAGTCTTATGCTGAACCCCCGCGACTGCTTCTAACCCAGCCTGCAGACATTACAAGCGTTTATGCACTTCCCGGGTTACTTGACTGCGGGATTTCCGCACTGTAATGCACAGTGGACTGCGGAAATCTCCAGGGATTTCTACACTGTAATGCATAGTAGCCTGCGGAAATGCACAATAATTTTTATGCATGAAACAATGAGTAATACACCGCTGCACCCTGCTAGAGGAGGGACCTGTAGAAATTTTGAAATTTACGCACCTCACTTTTGTGACTCTGATACCATGTAGGAATTTCAATACCAATTAAGTATTTCTCAGATTCTCCTGATCTAACAATTATTTTTCACTTGTTAGATACATAATCGCTTCTACTAATATTCTTGCAGAATTTAAACCATGATCGACAATGCAATATCAAGAAAAGAATCAATCAAACATAACATATATGTTTTATTGGAAAATCATAAAGCTAAAAACCCCACTATCATATATTATGTATATCATGGATCATGAAACAATCTCATACAAAACTCTAATCCAAGAGCTCTCATTACAATACAATCGTCTCACACTATCATACAAAAATCAGCAAATACATGTGCCAATTCTCTTCCTACAGATAGCCTGCCTCCTCTACGCAATCCCTCCAATGGATGAATGAATCAACTCTGCACTAGGTTGCACATGCTCATGGGAATATCCACTGTGTGTGGTTGCATGAGTTCACTTCACTCAAATCACAACTGATAGACAACCTGCCCCTTTCACCTGTTATCTCAATTGGGTCTCCACTGGATCTAACATGCATGTAGTTAGCAGTGGTAAATCTTCAGTTGCATGTGAGATCATTGATTGTGAATTAATTAATAATTAATTCACTAAACTCTCACTAGTGCAAGTTTATTTACAACTACTACAACTGAGCTTAACTCACTTAACTGAGTTAAACTACATTACAACTCAAATAACTACACTAATAACTCTGTTACAACTTCAAGTCACTTCCATGTCCCATCAGTCAACCTTTAAACTTGAATTTCCTATAATTAATTGATTTTCCATTTCAGTTAATTATTTCAAGTAATTATGAGATAATAAATTAATATATATTGTCCAATTTATTTAAGGGAAAAATAAATTAGACACACATTTCTTGTTGACTTTTCAACATTAAGTACTAGGATAAATAGAAATTATGGTTTCAAAAGGAATACATGTATATCACTTGAAGGCTCTATGGAACTTGCATTTATGATGTTTTTATCTTCACAGGACTAGTGGAAAATCAGAATGACGTGAAGAGGAACATGACAGTCTCGAATCCTATCAGCAAATGTGCTAGTCACCTACAAAATAAGCCTGAATAGACTCGAGATAGGAGATGGGAAAATAAGTGTCGTAGATTGAAGATCGAAATAATAATCAATAATAAAAATAAAATAAAAACTAAACATGTAAACTAAATGTTAAAATCTTCACAAGGGCTCAAAAGAACCACATGCATAAACAACACAACATTTTCATTGGTTCGCAGTTCCCGGGATGCATCCATTTTATCAAACCCTGTAAAACCTAGATGCACATATTTCCAAAACACGTGAGTTGCATACATGATAATTTCAGACAACAATCCTTTCAGGGGTCACCAAAGAATTTCAAGTTGTAATTCCCCACAAACCCATGACTTGCAAACCACGCAATCCCTAACCCTTTGAAATTTACTTTTGTAGACCCCACCTTAATGGATATGATACTTTACGGTACATATCATTTCAGATTTACTCATGCCAAATTTATCCATGTCTAAGTTACCCAAAAGGATCCAAAAAGTTCACAGAAGGTATAGGAAGATCCAAAATGCTCACAAAGGTCCAAGAGGATCCAAAAAATCTCAAAATTTGACCATCTCAAATTCTCTTGGAAACTACATCCTTGCGTAGAGTTTGGTGATATCTTTCCAACAATGCAAAAATTGCCTCAAATAGAGCTTGTATGCAAATGTTATGGATGGTAAAAGTTCAGTTCAAACTAGGGAAAAAAGGAAAAAGTCAAAGGGTCAAAGGTGACATGTGTCACCACTACAAGGGTGACATGTGGCACGACCGTACAAGTCATACATCCAACTAGGAAGGTGATGTGGCATGTTCAATTGGCAAGGTGATGTGGCATGTTCAATTGGCAAGGTGATGTGGCATTTCATACAATCCAAGTGGGCTAATAATTTGTTGACATGTGGCAAGAATAGACCAATTAGAGGCTTCCATGTGGTAGCCTCCCATTAGCCATTAATGGTTAATGGTTATCAAAAATTTTATGGGAGTCCAAAGGATCGAACGCATGACCTCCAAAGACCTTATCAAAGCCCCTTTACCAATATGCCATCACATTGTTTCTTAACCTTATATGTGGTGAATTATATTCAAGGTTGATCAAAGGTTTGGTTAGTAGAAAAACGCGTCGAGAGAAAAATACCTCAGCCCATATCATATGCAATGTAATGTGACCAATACCATATTCCACCACATATGTATAACCATATAAAAAATCACCTAATGGATATTTAAATGAAACACCAACAAAGGAGAGGATCGTGGGGTATGGATTGTTGAGAAACTGAGAGGGGGGGGGAGGTGAATCAATTGTTACCGTGCTTAAACAATTATGCTTCTTTTTAAGCTCTTTATTAGGCACTCAATTATAATCACAATAATGTAGGGAAATAAGCAATGGCACATTTAGCATCAGTCACATATATGAGATACACAGAGACAAATGTTTTTTGAGGAAACCCATAAAGGGTAAAAACCTCTTCTTGTTTATATGATAAGTATTATTTACATTCTTTACATTATCATACATATGAGAACCAACTCATAATGAGGCTGCAACCTCTGTTTTGCAAGCTGCTACTTGTTGAGAGCACCAACTCTCTGTTTTCTCTAGCACCAACTAGAAGGAAGCACCAACTCCCTGGTTTCTCTAGCACCAACTAGAAGGAAGCACCAAATCCCTGGTTTCTCTAGAACCAACCATATGGAAGCTACAACTCCCTATGTTCAAGCACCCACTTGAACCTCTCAGGACACCTGTCCTCCCTAGAACCTCCCTACCACCCTGGTTTATGAATATGAGTTACTGAAACTTATTACAGTGATATAGTGTTCAACAACATCTTACCAGTCTCATCATTGTTCTGCAAGATTTTGATGCTCTAGCTTCCTCACTGTCTTCCTGCATGCATCCATTGCACTTTTTGTTCTTCTACCTCTTTGCTCTCTGCCCCATTCCCATTCCATGCACCTTTTGTCTTCTATCCATTTTAGCTGCTGGCCTCCACCTCCTTCTTCACGCATGCATCACTCACCACCGCAACCACACAGATCTCTTCTTTTTTTTTCAACATTCTTATACTCTTTGTGCATCTTGTGCATGCCCTGTATCCAATGGTTCTGCATGCTCTACATGTCAAGTGCTCTGCTTGTTCATCATAGCAACTCTTCAGCTTCTCTGTTTGTTCATCCCATGTGTCCATCATAATTGGGTGTCATAATCAAGTTACTTCACATTACCAACAGTTGAGATTCTTCATCTTCTATTACAGTCAAGCTCAACTACTTTGTTGCAGTTACAGGCTCCAACACTCATCCAACTGTCAATCGCCTCCATGAACAGTCAATGTTCTACTTGCAGATCCCTTGAGATTATTCACCTCCTCTGTCAATCACCCCGAAGTGTCTTCAAGTCCTCTGGTAGAAACCATCAGTGGTTTCTGGTAGTTACACTGTGACGTGCAACAATATCCCTCCGATTTGATTCAATTTCATCTGCACCATTGGATGACTTTCATTAGTCTTGCATTCATTTTGGCATTCCGCTCTTCAGAATTTCTGGATTCGTGTGATCAAGTGTCTCGACACTCAATGTCATGATCCCCGAACTGGAGCTTGGTTTCTCTAGCTCTTTCCTCTATCTCTCGCTGATGTGACCAATGGCTGTGACCATAGCCTTATTCAAAAACTGCATTTCGCAATTTCGCATTTCGACACTTTGACATTTTGGTACTCCTGTGGTGAAGTGTTTCGACACTTCAACTCCCAGTATTTGGAACTCCAAAATGGAGTCATATCAACGGTCCAGTTCTCCAGTGTTTCTCATTTCGTCGAATTGACATTTCGGTATTCCTGTGGTAAAGTTTCTTGACTCTCCATGTCGTGGTGCCCGAAACTCTGAAATGGAGCTTGTCTGTGACATTTCACGACTTTGGGTTTTGTGATTTCGGGACTCCTTTGATCAAGAGTCTTTACTCTTGACTCCTCCTACTCCCAGTATCTGAAACTCTGGTATCGAGTCTTTATCATTTCGCGACTTCGGGTTTCGCGACTTCGAGACTCCTTATGATGAGAGTCTTTGTCATTTCCATCTCCCGGTATCTGAAATCCCGGTATCCAGTACTCCAAGCGATGCACATGTTTTAGGTTTTCGCATTTCGGCACTTCAGGACTCCTGATGATGTGAGTCTCTAACATCTCCATCTCTCGGTAACCGAAATCCCGGTATCCAAAACTTTGACCGATGTGCCTATTTCTCGATTTCGGGGTTTCGCATTTCGCAACTTCGAGACTCCTGTGTTGGAGAGTCTCAACTCTTGACTTCTCCATCTCTTGGTAATCGAAACTCCGAAATGGAGTCTTTGTTGAGGTGATTTTTCAGGGTTTCGCATTTCACCTTGCTCATTAAAGAGTGTGTAATTTCTCCTAGATCCAATGCCGGTTGGACCTCGGGCTCAGATCTAACGTTCATCGGGAAATATTCAATGAGATCCATCACTGCATACTCTGATCTTGTCGAGCTTTCTCTGCAATGTCTTCCCAAAAGACTTCTGGTTCCCTCCTGGAACATCCTTCCTGTACTCAAGCGATCATCACTGCTGTACTTACCATCAATGAAAAGCATACACTGCCTGTAAAACATGCCAACAATCTCCCCCTTTGGCATTGATGGCAACAAAGGCACCCAAACCTATTCTTTTCTCGCCCTTTGACATCAATGTCAAAGAAAACACACTCCCCCTGAGCTATTGTAGTATTTTTAGGAGGTATCAGATATGAAATCAATATAAGACTCCCCCTAACAGGATGGACTCTCTTAGGTGTGAAACGAGATGACACCCAGCTTCTATCAGAGATATTCAAAAGGGGTCTTAGCTAGGGGTTTAGTAAAGATGTCTGCTATTTGTTCTGTGGTTGGAATGTGCTGAACCTGAACAACCTGATTGGTGACTTGCTCTCTCATAAAAGGGTATTTTATGGGAATATGCTTGGTCTTGGAGTGGAATACAGGATTCTTAGACACACTGATGGCACTAGTGTTATCACAATGAATTGGGATCGGTGTAGCGTATTTTACCTCCAAGCCTACAAGTGTATGAATAGTCCATAATACCTGAGTGCAACAGGTAGCAGAAGCAATGTACTCTACCTTCGTGGTTGATAAAGAAATGGAACCTTGCTTTTTACTAATCCATGCTACTAATGAGTCACCCAGGAAGAATGCTCCTCCACTGGTGCTTTTTCTCTCATCAACACAGTTTTCCCAATCTGCATCTGAATAAGAAGTTAACTGAAAATTCTGATTTCTGGGATACCATAGACCATAAGTCATTGTTTCTTTCAAATACCTAAATATCCTTTTGAAAGCTTGCAAATGACTCTGTTTAGGTGCAGACTGAAGTCTTCCTACCATTCCAATAACATGCATTATATCTGGGCAGGATGTTGTGATGTACAATAGGCTGCCTATCATTGACCTATATGATCTTTGATCAACATCAGGTGAGTCATCATTCTTTCTTAATTTTCATCCAGTAACCATAGGTGTACCCACAGGTTTGGAGTCTTCCATTTGAAATCTTTTCAACATTTCTCTTAGATATTTTTCTTGAGAAATGAACATCCCTTTAGACCTTTGAGTAATTTGCAGACCAAGAAAAAA
>ML791752.1:251126-269152 GCA_009831015.1 Picea engelmannii | reverse complement strand
CTAGTCTCCTATATATACCAAGGAGACATTTTCATTTTGAATCATCTTGTACTTGAACATTTAAGTGGGGTAAAAGGAGGTTGCCCCCTAGAAGAGGCTTATTATCTGAAATTATCTCTTTTTCAAGGCGTTGAGTACTTTTGTTGAGGTTTTTATATGTTATATTGATGTTTGGTTCTTAACATTCTTTGCAATTCCATATTTCTGACCAAAATTGGATGTGCCTAGTGGAAGTTATGATAACAACCCCACACCTTGCTGATTTTTGGCCTTTCCAGTAGAGATCACTTGTACAACGTGTCCCATGCACCATAATTGACATAAAATTGTGAAAATTGTACCATAAATACTATGGCCTATCTACTTTTTAATGCAACTAGTATTACTCAATTTGGATGCTCTATGAAGACGTGATGGTTGTTTTACCCAGAACACGTGTTTGAGACTAGTCAATAGGACTAGTCAGCTACCCCATATTACACAAGTTGTATACACAAAATTAGGATGGCCTAGAAGCTACAATTTTTATCATTGATAGCTTGATAGTTTATGTGAATATTCATTTGATTTAAGGGTCTGAAATGCTACAGAAATAATGTTATAGCGAAAATTCCACAATGACTAAATTTAGAATGATTCCAGAACCCTATATTACATAGGATATATCTCCGAAATTATAATGCCTCAGGAGATGAAATTTGAACCCCACGTACCTTGATCCATCTTATAAATATTCTCTAAGGGGTTCCTTATGAAATTCCGTAGGAAAATATTTATAGTGAAAATTCCAATGTGTCTCAGATGTATCAGCGAAACCCCAAGACCTTGAGCTCTGATACCAAATGTTATGAACCAAAATGCTCAAAATATCAAAAAATAACATAAGTACACACCATGTACAGAATGTAAACATGGAGCACAAATAAAAGATAGATAAGTTACACAATAACTCCTTAAAGAAAATGGGAACCCCCTCCAAATAACCAAATACATTTCATACTTCACAATTCCCGTGTCAATAGTGAATACATGATCTCTTATATATAGCTATTCACACTTGCACACGAGGCCCCTTTATCACTAAGCTGACCCTATTACATGTGTATTTACACATTATATGTACATTTAGGCTCATATATGCCCCCCTTGGGGTCATATCATATATATTTACCATATATATGCCCCTCTTGGGTCATAACATTATTATTCTAAAGTACCGAAGGTGTAGGAATAGAAGGATCCAAGCAATTGGAATATATAGATCAAAAGCGGGAAGATAATCGAAGTAATGTAAATGTTCCTAGAGCTGGTAAAGGATAAATAATCTTCTTTGTAAGAGGATGCATGCTATAATCGTCTTCAAAATATTATGTCATGTTTGTGTAGATGTATACCTTGAGAAAAAGAAATTCAGTATAGATGTTTACAATACAAACATAATTGTTTTCAAGGAAGGAGAAAGACAATGGATGGGGAATTCATTCAAAGACTCCTACAGATACATCAACAGTACGGGAACAGAGAATCCAAAAGGGAAATTCATAGATCAACATTCGAATTGGTTCCATATTGGTCAAGATAAAACTATCTTCAACAAAGAAGGAGATGGGAGTGTATGTTGAGTACAGGATTCAGATTCGAATATTGCATAGATTCAGTGAGCCAACTTTTGTTATGAAGGAATCTATGAGCCAGAACCATAACTAGATTTGAACTAGCACCATATTCCAAAGAGCCAAAATCAGAGCCATATTTCAGAAGCATACATAAGTACATTGTTCTAAGATCCAAGATCCAAGATAAAGATTGAGTCCTATAATATTAGACAAGATGGAAAATTGAAGAAACTTCATTATCACTAAGTTATTGGATAAGATAAGTACAATAAGATGGAAGAGAGATTAAGATTTATCATCACTAAGTTGTTGAAATATTCATACTTTTGGAGTACCAAAAGTTATTCAGTGGGAAGGAGTGATCCAAGAGGATCCAAAATGTTCGCAGAAGGTCTGGGAATATCCAAAACACTCACATAGGTCTAGGAGGATCTAGAAAAGATCAGAATTTAACTATCCCAAATGCTCTTGAAAACTACATCATTTCATAGAGCTCGACAATATATTTCCAATGGCACAAACATTTCCTCAAACAAATCTCGTATTCAAAAGTTATGGATGGTTAAATTTCAGATCAACCTAGGGAAAAAAGGAAAAAGTCAAAGGGGTCAAAGGTGACATGTGTCACCACTACAAGGGTGACATGTGGCACCACTACAAGGGTGACATGTGGCACAATCATACATGTTGTAGATCCAACTAGCCAGGTGATGTGGCATGTCCAGCTGGCAAGGTGGTGTGGTAGTTCGTACAGTCCAAGTGGATAATCATTTTTTGACACGTGGTAAGAATTGACCAATGAGAGGTTTCCATGTGGCAGACTCCCATTAGCCATTAATGGTTAATGGTTATCAAAAATTTTATGGGAGTCTGTAGGATCGAACCCATGACCTCCCAAGACCTTACCCAAACCCCTTTACCAATACACCATCACATGGTTTCATAACCTTATATATGGTGAATTATATTTAAGGTTGATCAAAAGTTTGGTTAGTGGAAAAATGGGTCGAAGGTCCAAGCCCTTGACCCATATCATATGAAATGTAATGTTACCAATACCATATCTCGCCTACATGACCAAATTTACCTCTAAAGGTGTTTTTGAGCGACATAAATAATGCCTAGTTGTGAAAGACTTGTCTCAACAAGAAGGCATTGACTACACTGAAACCTTTTCCCATGTCACAAATATGAACTCTGTTCGACTGATTCTTTCCCTTACTTCTCGTTTTGGATGGAAAATCCATCATATGGATATGAAGAGAGCATTTATTGATGGATACATGTCTGAATAAATTTTCATGGAACAACCACCTGGTTTTGTGACGGATTCAAATTTGGTTTGCCGACTCAATAAGTCTTTTTATGGTTTGAAGCAGGCTCCCAGAGCTTGGTATGCTAATATCAACAATTTCTTTCTTCGACTTGATTTCAAACATTGAGAATCTGATCACAGCTTGTATGTACTCCATACCAATGGAAACACTTTGATTATTGATGTATATGTAGATGACTTACTCATTATTGGAAATAATAATGATCTCATCCTTGTATTGAAGAAACAACTTACTGATTCCTTTGACATGAAAGATCTTGGTACTCTGCATTATTTTTTGGGTCTTCAAGTATTACCACTATGTGATGGATTTTTTTATTTCTCATTCTAAATATGTGATGGATCTATTGACAAGTTTTAAGATGGTTGATTACAAGCCTTGTGATACTCCTTTCAAGTCTGGAGTAAAGTTTACCAAAACCTATCGAACTCCTGCAGTCAATGCTACTCTTTATCGATAATTGGTCAGTAGTCTTATCTATATTACTCATAGTTTACCTAACATTTCCTTTGTTGTTAATTTGTTTTCTCAATTTATGCAGGACCCTAAAAAAAGTCATTGGAAAGTAGTCAAACAAATTGTCTGTTATCTCAAGGGTACCACTCATTTTAATATCAAGTATTAATGAAACTCATAGTTTCTTGATGGCTTCAATGATTTTGAATGGGCCAGTGACAATGATGTTTGAGAGTCCACTTATGTCTATGTGTTTTTCTATAGCAATGGACTACTAGTGTGGTTTTGTAAGAAAAAAAATATCATGGCGAAGTTCAAGCAGGTACTGAAGAAGTATGGATTCACCAACTTTTGGGATAACTTGGACTTCTTGTTTAGACCTCAAATATAATATACTATGATAACCAGAGTGCTATAAAGGTTTCTAACAATCATGTTTCCCACATTAAGATAAATCATGTTGAACTCCATGCTCACTATTTGAGATAGTTGGTTCATGAGAATGTTGTCTCTATTGAATATTGCAGAGCAGATGATCAGATTGTCGATATCTTCACCAAAACCTTAGTTGAATCTAGATTTATCAAGCTCTACATGATGCTTTGGATTTAGAAATATGAAATTATGGTGGGGGTGTCATAATAACATAATTTCACCTCTTGAATCTCCATAGAAGTTTGTTGATGGAGGGTGTTGGATTATCAAGCATTGATGGTTCATCATACATCTCCTGGGTTCAGATGGTCAATAGGTTGACCTACATCTGGATACAATTAGCTGAGTGATCGACCAACACACTACACCAGTTGGTCGAGTAGTCAATATGCATGTCCATCGGACAGTCAACCAGCAGTTGAAGATAGTCATGAAGTGGATCGACGAGCCCAATAATATACCATGAATTAGAAGGATAGTAAATCAGTTTGCATCCTGTTGAGTTGACTCGATAGCACGGATTTGTCAGCTCTAACAACCGATGATTACATGTGTACAAGATATTCCATATTCTATGGAATTTGGTTAGATATTGAGACTATAAATAGAAGACCCCTTGGGTCATTATCATCATGGATATTGTGCAATATATCATGCTAATAAATATGTATAACATGCACTGTGATTTTCTAATCACAATGTTCTATCCTTATGCGTTGTAATGGTGTCTTTAGACATCACCCTTTATCTTAAAAAAATTGTGTTCCTCTTCGATTATCTGCATTGATATGTCTATGTTTCATTTCATGTTCCAACCTATTCCCCCAAAAAAATATTATTTGAATCAACCGGGAATAGATTTCTACTCATAATGATATCAAAGACTAACCCTCCTAATCCAGTGTTGGCTCACCTTTTGGTAAAATCCTCTTTCAATCTATTCTTCCAAGAGCGGGCTTAAATTTTTACTTCTCATTCATTGAAACCCTCCTATAAAATCATCCCCTTAAAAATCACTCTAATCTCTAGCATTTCCCTTATTAGGGTGACTTCTTGTTATTAGTCGAAAATGAAAATATGACCTTCGCTGAGGAATTCCCTGTTGCAACCTTAAGGCTACCGACAAAGGAGATATATGGGAGGGAACTTAACTTCTATTTCATAATTAGGATGGAAGACCCCATTTTTTATAACATAAGGAACCACATTGATCATTCATGTTGACAACATAGGGTGAATCAAACTAGTAGGATTTAATTCTTCTTTGTTCATCTCTTCTATTTTGCAGGTTGAATAAACAAAGGAAGAACAATCAACAACTACGAGTTTCTCTTTCTTTGTGCACATGGAGTTTTGGGGAACTCAAGGAAGTATTCATCTAAACTTGTTTACTCATATTTCTTAATATAAGTTTGAAATTAATTATTGATACCAGTTCATAACCAATTGAAGATGCATCTCATTGTTTCATTCAGGATTGTGACCCTTGACCCAATTGTAAGCATCATCATGAAAAATATGAACATCTTGAATCTTATTCAATTATATGCAACCTTTTGGACCTATCTAATTATTCTTTTGTGTTTAAAGGAAAGAATGAATCCTATCAAAATAGGTCGAGAATGTGAGAAATATATGGTTTATATTGAAAAAGAAAGCATATTGTTAATTACATTCGATATCATTCAAATGCTACACCATGGCCTAGCAGGGGTAACGAGACATTACAATATCGAGTATTATTGTTAGCTTCCTCTTCATCCAGTGCATTTTGAACACATCCTCTCAATGAATTAAAGACCTAATATTCCATATCTCCATACCATAACCATGATCCCCACAATCACAACCTAAGACAAAGAGGGTCTCTTGGAATAATATTACTGATTCGGACCTCAAAGTGACTCATCTCAAACAACTAACATCGAATAATTCTCCTCATCCAATCCCTCATTCACAATCACCCTCAAAGTTGGTAGTGCTCTTGTGACAATTGAAAATGAATATGTAGAAGAAATTGATAAAGATTGGGGAAAGATCATCAAAATCCACACCCCAAGCATCCTTTCCTCATATGGATCATCATCAAATAAGGTCACCTTGACAAATTCACCCTATCCTTTGTCAACATCTTCTAGTTTTTTTCATATCCTTGGCATGTACCAGTACATCAACAAAATAGCTAGGAAATTCTTATTACCCAAGATACCATTAGGTTGATGTGCATTGCAAAAAATTATTACCAATATTCATATTTTCCTATACCAACTCATTCTATGTTCTAAAATATGATATCCTTAAAATCTATGCCATCCAAGTTTTTTTCTTTTCCTCCCAGGTACCTAAATTACCTAGCCCTAGTTGAACACATTGAAGAAATATATACAGGTCGTTGATATGCGGGCTACTCAATCTAAAAAGTGTATTGACACAACTTATAATTATAGAAGGAAATTTGTAGTTGTGGTGGAACATAGATGTCTATAATATGCACATATAATGATCCATGTGATGGAAAGCTATCTAACTGTATTTTTCTATGAGCTCCATTCACCTCACAATAATGTAAACAATGGTACTATGATAGCTTTTGGAAGGATAAAATAAAATGCATGGCATATACTCAGCAAATCAAAGAAAATCTCATATCACCCTACTTCCCATACACCCAATTATACATGTATGATCTAGGAGGATCTCGGTGGCCACCCACCTTTTCCAACTAGCTCAAAATATCTTTTTTGGCAACTTACTAGGGAAAAAGGATTCCTAGTGCCAAACTATGGTATAACAAACAATGAAATTTCTTATTCCAAGGTGTCTAATGTTGCAACTATTCTACAGTCCCTCATTCCCCACATGATTGTCCCACCCCAAGAAGTGTGTCCATTCTCTGCTCAATAGTCCTTTGGCTACTCCACTTCCCTTCCAGGGCTTCATCAATAGGCTGGATCAAGAATTATCGGAGCACTGTAACAAATTCCCAGTGCATCAGGTAACAATTCCAAGCCAATATCTCACCTCAAAAGATTTCTCACAGGCCTGAAAACCCGCCTCTTGGGAAAACTACGGTACTAAAAACCCACTTCTTCAATCATACCAATATTTCCCAAGCACGGGGTTAATCCATTATCATAATTACAACAAAATACAAAAAAAAATTCTTCTGAATGATGAAGGAAAATGACGGATGATTCCCCGAATGAGTGAGTCATAATCCCACGAATTACACTTAGACCATCAATATATATTGCATGCCTTCAAATCGACACTTTTCACCTTTAGAAATAGCTTTAGCCACTTGGTGACTTGTTCCCCATCCCTCGGAAACTTACAATAAATAATATATTTTTAAATTATGCTTTTCGAAAATATTAATAAAATATCCCCCTTTTTTCCTTTTTCTAATGGAGTTCATACTCCCGTCTCTTTTCGTCTGAGTCTATCTATGCGTAGTGATGTAATATATTAATAACTTGAGTGTGATACACTTTACAAGAATAGACGCACTAGCCTATTTGCATCCTGGCTCACTAACCCAATAGTTACACAGGATCTCCAACCTCAAAACATATACACATATAACTCGATCATCCCCACGAACTTACTCAATTGCATGCAACACTATGGAATGTGTGCACCTTTTCTTTGATAACAAGCCTCGCCCACTCCACAGGTGTGTGCAAAACCAAAAATTGGTACCAATGGCTCACCAGCCTATATATACATTACATTTACACTTGTTTCTAATATCTCACCAATCTGTATGGAACATAACATCACAAAATACTAAGGTGTGCACAAAACTAAAATGGCTCACAAGCCTATATGCACAACTATAAATGGGATTCAGATTAGGGACATTACAAAACCAAAGGGAAATAGACTTTTCCTTATAATGATATGTCGTTTGATAGGGTCAAATAGTCGATATGCCTTGGATTATTTAGAATAACCCATCATGATGCAAGCATGACTCTTTGCATCCAACTTCTTTATGTAATCATTCGAAATATGAGCTCAAACAATACATTTAAATTTTCTGAGGTGGTAAACTGAGGGATTTCTTCCACACCATCTCTTGACTAGATTCATAGAAATAAAAACTTTAGTCATTACAATTTAGGATATAGTTGGAATAGTAAACAACTTCATCCCAGAACTTAGTCAGCAAGTCTTTGTTTGCAAAAGACATTGGGCCATTTCAACCAAATTTAGATTCTTTCTTTTTGCAGTGGCGTTCTATTTAGGAGTATAAGACTGATCCTAATTTATGAGATAAATGAAATGAAACANATATATATATATATATATATATATATATATATATATATATATATATATATATATATATATAATTAACACAAATATACAATGAACAATAACATAGATACACTGAAACTTGACTTCTATTCAATAAAGAAATCTTTTGAAACTCTAAAATGCAGAATGAAAATAGTCTTGTTCGAATGGTGGTATATGATCTCTGAGAAGAGATGTGGTGGCTATGCGTATTCATATAAGCACATTACAATGATGCCTCCAGACCTTTTTAGCATCAACAAGCAATCCAAAAACCCTAGACATCCAAAAACCTAACCTTAGGAGATGAAGTGTCAAAAGTCATGTGGGCCTCGATGGGGTAATTTGGTACATCAACATTTGAGGGTCGTAACTTTTTCTTACGATCTTTGTTCTAGGAAAACAATAACCCATTGGAAAATTCTATATGAGGAATACACATGTTGTTTTCATACTCTAACTATCTCTTTAGTGTGACTGTGTTGAGCCCAAAAACATTGTTTAGGGCCTCAAAATGGCCCTAGAAGTTTGGGACCCGAAAAGCTAGAAAAAAAATGCCAAGATGAAAACTATATATGAGATAGTTGGAATAAGTGGGTGGCCAACGATATCCACCTGGATCAATCCTCCCCCCTTAGGAAACAATATTCTACATTGCGTTGAGTTCCCCCATTAGATGAGGAAATTTCTGTTGAATTTGTTCCAGGGTGAGCCACTTGCCTTGGTGCAGGAGTTGCCCTGCTTTGACAACACGATAAAGATGAAGCTTATATTAGTGAGTTCCCTTGAACTATGTGTCCATGATATGATTAGTAGATGCATGTTCCATGCAATCATGGTTTATTTCTATCAATTTCAATTTTTCTGCTATCTCTGAGGTGTCCAATAATGGTGGAAAGTATGGTTGAAGGAGGTCCATATTAAACACAGGGTGCAAGCCAAGGAAGGGGGGAATGTTCAGCTCAAAAGAATTGTCTCCCATAGCCTTGATGATAGTGTAAGGTCCATAACAGAATGGACGAAGCCCCTGATGGGGTCCTATAAGGCGTTCTTTTTGCAATTGCAACCAAACTTTATCTCCCACCTGAAACTTGTGTGGAACTT
Source organism: Picea engelmannii (assembly GCA_009831015.1). Taxonomy (NCBI): domain Eukaryota; kingdom Viridiplantae; phylum Streptophyta; class Pinopsida; order Pinales; family Pinaceae; genus Picea; species Picea engelmannii. The sequence continues at coordinate 259,902 of ML791752.1, read as the reverse complement.
GATGTTGATCATTGTGCTACTTGTACTTGGAATTAGACTTCTACAAAATCTCTTGAACCTGTTGGTGGATGTGTTTGATTCGTTCAATGAACTGGGTGGATTTTTCGGCTTCTTTTTAAGCATGGGACGATTATGCTTGTGTCAATGCAAGGGGTAGTGCAACATCCATGGGACCCAATGATCAAAATCCCAAACCCACCTAAAAGGGGTTGTGGTCGGTTGAGTTGTGTATGGATCTATTGTAACTGTCATAAACATAGGGAAGAATCTTATCCCACATGCACATATTCTTGGAATTGTATGTGTGTAAGATATGCACAATCATCCTATTGATAACCTCAGTTTGGCCATCCGTTTGGGGGTGGAAGGTATTGGATTTGGTGAGCTTGGTGTCTAGATGTGACCAAAGGCTCAACTGGAATGTGTTGAGGAACCGGTTATCCCAATCTGAGATGATTATTTGTGGTATCCCAAAATTCTCCCATACTCGTTCGAAGAAGATCCTGGCAGTGGCCTTTACTATGATGTTCTTCTTGTAGGCAACGAAAATTGCCATCTTGGAAAATCGATCAACAACCATAAAAACACAGTCATTCCCTACTTGGTTGAAGGAACGCCCGACATGTAGTCCATCGATATGGATTCCCAGGGCCTATCAAGAGTATGCACAGGGGTTTACATGCCTTGTTTCTTAATGCTAGGTTTGGAAATGGTGCAGGTTGTGCAAGACTTGATATACTTGTTGACATCATGTCAAAGTTTCTACCAATAGAAATTTTGTTGCAGCACTATCACTATATTTTCTATGTCGAAGTGTCATGCCACCCGAATGTAGTCAGCTTCCCAAATCATCTTCACTTTCTCGCTTGATGGGACACAGAGATGGCCCAGATGGTACAACAACCCATCTTGAAGATGGAAATCAATGACAATTTTTGTTTTCCAGCATATGGTAGGTAGTGGAAAATTCGGGATCTCTCTCATAGAGTTGGGGCCATTTGGAGGTCTCATGACCATAGGAAAGTAGCACCATGGTTAGTGCTACAACTAGAGGTTGACTCAGGCATTCAGAGACACAGTTGGTGCTCATTGTCTTATGATTGATGTTGAGATGGAACTGTTGCAAGTATGTGGACCACTTATGATGGCGATCATTTTGTAATTTTCCTTGTGTCTGCATGAACTGCAGATTCTTATGATCAATGTGGATGAATATCTCCTTCCCAAGAATATAATTCCTCCACTAGAGGCAGGCTTGTACAATGGAGCACATTTCTTTGTCATAAGTGGGGTACTTATGGACAGTATCTGATAGTGTCTCACTATGATAGACCGCAAGATGTTCATGTTGAGTGAGAATTTTTCCCACAACATATTCTAAAGCATTTGTCTCAATCTCAAAAGGTTGTTGCAGGTCAGGTAATGAGAGCATCAGGGTTGAGCACAAGTGTTTCTCCAAATCATCGAATGATTTCTATTATAGGTGGATCCACATGAAATTTTCCTTTCCACCACCCCTGGTCACTTGGCTAAGGGCCCATGCAATATGGGAGAATCCCAACATGAACCTGTGATAGAAATTGGAAAGGCCTAAGAAGCTTTGAAGCTCAGTGAGTGTGGTCGGGGCTGGCCAACCATGAATGGCCTGGATCTTGGTTGGATCGACAAGCACCCCATTCTCATGAAAAATGTAGCCTATGTATTGGACCTTGCTCATGTCGAAGGAGCATTTTTCCAAATTTGCATATAGCTTTTGTTTCCACAGAGTGTGAAAAAACTATTGAATATGCTGCAAGTGTTCCTCCCAACTCTTGTTCAAGATGAGAATGTCATCTAGATACACCACCAAAAAATAATTGGTGAAAGGATGGAATATATCATCCATCATCCTCATGAAAGTTGTTGGGGAATTCATCAAGCCAAAGGGCATGACCATCCATTCAAAAAGACCTTCTTTGGACTTGAAGGCAGTATTCCATACATCAATCTGCTCTATTGGGATCTGGTGGTAACTAGAATTTAGATCAGTCTTACTGAAGTATTTGGCCCTCTTGAGCTGGTCAAAGAGATCGTCAATTCGAGGAATTGGGTATTGGTTCCTAACTGTAATTTTCTTGGGTATTTTATTTTATCATGTCCTGTCTTTCTTCTTCACAAGCATGATTGGGCTTCCACAAGGTGATGATATTGGTTGGATGTGCCCCTTTTTGAGTAGATCTTGGATCCGATGCTTGTATTTCTCATCTTCTAATAGAGAGCGGTGATAGAATGGCCCATTGGGTAGTGATGCACCAGGGGTCAGATCAATTGAATGCTTGACCTAAAAGTGTATAGGTACCCCAATGGGTGAGGAGAAGATGTCTTTGTATTCTTCCACGGCCTTATCCACTTGATTTTGTTGCATGGAGAGAATTATCGTGGAGGCCATGTATGTGACTGCAACCTTCCACTCACTTTGAGCGCGAATCACGAAGAAGAAAAATTTCTTGGTATAAAATGCAGCCTTCTTGCATTGCTTGGTAGAGATCAAGGAAATGGAAGTAGGTGGGAATACCTTGGGTATTATGTACAATTTCCTATCCAAAGTATTAATAACACTACGAGGCCTAGACTCATATACAACATGGAATTTCCATAAATAAGGTTGGCCAGAAATAACATCACAAACTTTAACGGGAGAGACATCACACAATACCTCATCTTTGAAGGGCTTGATGTTGTAGGGAAGGAGGCACTGTTGGCTGACGTGGAGATCACTCCCTAGGTGGAGCCATCCAATGGTGTATGGTTGTGGGTGCGATGTTTTCAAAAAATCTAACCGCTTGATGACCTCCGTTGAGATGAGTTTCTTCTGGCTACTACTATCAATGATCAAGTGTAGTGGAGTACCCTTCATCCACATCCGTGAATGAAAGAGGCACTCACCTTCGTTTAGTTCATCAGGTTAACCAAGATGAATCTTGGTGGTAGAAACAGTGGCACTTATTTCTACATCAATTCTTTGTCTCCCTTTTTCTAGTTCTGACTCAGATTTAGAACCCACATCTAATTTAGAGTCTTTCACCTTGTACACCAATGACTTCTTTGAGCGACATTTCACGATGCTATTCCAAGGGCTCTTATGGAACTCACACCACTTCCCAGTGTCTTTATTTTTATTCCCATTGTCCTTGTTTGTTTGCGGCTTAGACTAGTTTTCCTCATGTTTTCCATACTTGCTCTGTCCTTTGTTCTGTGAGTTGTGGATGGATTTTCCTTGCTTCTGTTGTGAGGAGTTCATAGACCCAAACCGTCGCGTATTGTTTTTAAGCTTCTACTTGATTTTGACATCATATCGATATGTCATGCCCAAGGACAACATGTCTAGAAAATCCATTTCTATCTGGATGTATCTCTCCATACCATCATGGTACTTGAGCACTAGATGTCTCTCAGAGTCTTTGATACCCAGCTTGGTGCGCAAGGTATGGAAGACATTGGTGAACTCTGGCATTGTTTGGTCCCTTTCATGTCGCAGTGTGGTCCATCTTGTATACCAGTCGTCATAACTTCCAACAGGGTAGTATTGTTCCTTAATATCATCCTTTAAAGAACCCAAAGTGGGTGCAACTAAAAATAATGGATATTCCTCTATTTCCTTTTTCTCATAGAAAGACTCCCACCAATCTTTGACATGGGGGACAATCTTAAGGAGCGCAAATATAATATTTTCTCTATCGAAAAAGTCATGGAAAGAAAAATACCCTTCTAGAAGGGTTAACCATTTGTCTACATCATCAGCATCTATTTGACCTTCAAATATAGGAATATCAAAATTGATTTGTACCTTCAAGGGGGCGGTGCCTTCGCTCAAGGAAGATGTGTCGCCTGTTGGCAACCGTCGAAGGATTTACAGAAAATTATCCATCATATCATTCCTCTGTTGTGCTAAGCCTTCCTTGCGAAATAGTTTAAATGGATATCCTACCCCATATTCTCTCTTTTCTTCCCCCATGGGCTGTCATCAAGTTCAGCGAGGTCAATCTTTCAAAGGCTCAACTGGTTTGAGTCCTAACTTCTTATACCCTGACCTCGTTGGGGATATGCACAGAGAAATAAATGAAGCGAAGACCGCTCTCATACCATTGATTTGGATTTATGAGCGGAAAGAAATGAAACACATATCTATAACATTAACACAAAGATACAGTGAACAATAACAGAGATACAGTGAAACTTGACTTCTATTCAATAAAGAAATATGTTGAAACTATAAAATGCAGAATGAAAACAATCTTACTCAAATGGTGGTAGATAATCTTTGAGAAGAGATGTGGAGGCCAAACACATTTATCTGATCACATTACAATGAGGCCTATAGTCCTTTTTAGCATCAAGAAGTAATCAAAAAACCCTAGACATCCAAAAACCTAACCCTAGGAGATGAAGCACCAAAATTCATGTGGGCACCGATGGGGTAAGTTGTTACATCAACTTCCTAGGGTCATAAATTTTTCATACAATCTCCGTTTTAGGCATTGGAAATGTCTATTCAAGGAATAAACATATTTCCATCACACTCTAACTCCGTCTACAGTGTGATTGTGGCAAGCCCAAAAAATGTTGTTTAGGGCCTCAAAACGACCCCAGAAGTTTGGGACTCAAAAAGCTAGAAACAAAATGCCAAGATGAAAAATGTATGTGAGCCAGTTGGAATAGGTGGGTGGCCACCGATATCCACCTGGATCAATGAGGAATATACCTCTACTAGGAAATACCATATCGAGCAAGGTATTCTTAAAATGGTCGAATCACATACTCTCTACCATTATGATATCTCAAACACTTGATAGTTCAACCACATTTATTTTCAGCCAATGCCTAAATTATTTGAATTTTTCAAAGACATACTCTTATTTTTCAAGAAATAGACCCAAGTGAAGCTAGAGAGATCATCAATAGAGGTCAAAATATTCACCTAGTAAGGAAAGTTGATTGATACAATAGAGATGATTGTGAACTAGCTCCAAGAGGTTCTGTGCTTGCCATGCTTTGCCAGAATTGAAAGGTACATGATGATGCTTCTCCAACACACATACTCTAAAAACTCCATAAGGTGAAAGAACTTTGGGTATACCAACAACCACATTCTATGTGGCCTTCGACTTTAGACTTCAAAAATTTAGGTTTCCAAGTTGTGTGTGCCAAATTCAGGTTCATTCATCAGTGTGAGAAATGAGAGAAGTTGGTCTAGGGTATGGTTGAGGTAGGTCACATAAATTGTACAATCCATCCTTTGAGTTGAGAAAAATTTCAGTGAAAATCGGCTTATATTTATTCAAATCCTTAACAAAGAACCTATATGGCCAAAACCCAATAATTTTACCTATTTGTGTCAGTTGAGAAACCCACAACATGTTTGCACTTAGATTGGGTACATGATAAACATCGATAATTTGACTTTGTCAATAGGGAGCATCTCCATGACCTACAATGTTGAGAGAAAATCATCATATACATATATTTTCCACTCGACGGATTTATCAAGCGACGTGAACAAAGAATCATCTTTCACCATATAATGAGTGCACCCAGAATCAACTACCCACTCGTTATTCGAGGTATGAGAAATAAAAGCTTGAGAATTTATGACTTGGAAATTAAAATTATCAACATGTCGAAGAACACCCAACACATCTCCTTCATGTCATTTAACCTCCTCTTCTAAGTCACCCCTCTTCTTCCAACAATATTTTTCCACATGTCCAGTATCTCCACAATATAGGCATGTTTTATTCTTTTGATTCTTTTGGGTAGATGTCGGTTCATTAGTCTTCACTTTAGTATTCTAGTCAAGATATTCCTATTTGCAAATAGGAGCATCGAAGCATCCTCTTTCCTTGTAATTCATTTTTCCATTTCCCTTGAGCAAGTGGGCCTGATGTTTACGAACAAGCCTCCCTTCATCAAGAAACATGTGTTGATCATTAATCAATAAGCCATAAAAATTGTAAAAGGTATAGTCCTTACCATATTCCTTGCATGCCTGCCAATTTTTCCAGAAAGTGGAACAAAACATGCCAAAAGGTGTTCTAAAATTCATTAGGACTAACTCAATGAGTTGTCCATATTTCTTTTGAAAATTCTTCCCACATTCGACCAATTTCAACTGTATCCCTTTAACACACACCAAATAGTCCTTAATCTATCAAAGGAATGAGGATCAAGAGAGATCAACCCTTTTTCCAACTACATAACTTGACTCTCATCAACTTTATCAAACAAAGACTTCATCTTCTTCCAGACTTGATGAAGGCAGTCTATTCTGCTTGTATGGAACCGAATCTACCAGGAAATGTAGGTTGAGATGACCCCAACAGCCTCATTTTTATTCCCATCGACAACAAACTTCACTTGGTCATCCATTGAATCTAGAATCATGATCTTGGTATACTAACAGATCCATTTTATTTTCAGAAAAGTATCCATATCAGGTGCCCAAATAGCATAATTGATTCCATTCAAAATAACATGATCAATATTGGAATCCATCTTTGATATCTAATAGATATGATCTGATCTAGTGGGTTACAGTTGACAAATCAACTTCCCAGAGTCAATCATTATAATATCTAACTCATTAAGATTTGTGGACAATAGGTGGGGTCAAATCCAGTCGATTTGATACCATTTTGGGAAATAGGGGTAACCTTGAGAGAAACAATAACAAAATCTAAATAATCGAAGAGATATTAACTTCAAATAATATCGGTGATGTCTAAAGACATTGTTTCATCATTTAATCATAGATAATTGTGATTAGAACATCACAATGCATCATAGAATACATCATTCATTCAATTTGATTCATTAATAAACATTGATAATGACCCATGGGGTCCTTTATTTATAGTCTCAATATCTAACCAACTTCCTTGAAATTGTGAAGATCTTGTCCACAAATAACCATCGTTGGTTGGAATAGTTTCAACAAATCCACATTATCTAGTCAACTAGTCAAACCAAGTTGAACCGACCATCCATTCTTCCAACCCAAATTTGATTGCATAGTTGGTCGATCCATCGACCGACTATCTTCGACTGCTAGTTGACTTTTCAACTGACAATCTAGTTGACTAATTGACCAACTGTCGATGAATTCTATTCGATCACCTGATCGACTGTCTCTAGATATTGATAGACCACCCGACCGACTATCTCTAGTAGAAGTGGGATGAACCATAAAAACATAAGGTTCCAACAACAACAACAACATGAAAAAATATACACATCATCCACACAATTGAACACAAGATGTATATTGGGAAATCCAATATGGGAGAAAACCCATATAGAAGGTGAGGCCTATGCTCTGCTCTCTTTTCTTCATTTATGGAAAGCAAGTACAAAGAAAGAGGCACTCACTATGGAGTTTCCTTTATCATTGTGGCTTGAACGACTGTTGCAGAATATTGTACCTCCTATTTTATTCTCTCAAAATACCACTCGTTGGATGCTCTTCTCAACTATGGAACAAGTACAATACAAAATAATGGAACCCTTTCTCCTCCTAGAAACTCGGTATTTAACATAGCTCAATAGTCATCTAGAGTTAGGGTTTTGACTTCCTCAACCCTTAATTAGTGATCAGGTTTGGACCTTCTAGAATATTCTTGAAATTCCACATGTGATTAGCCCCATATTTGTGAGTAATAGGGGATGGTATGGAATCCACTTGTACCATGGTCATCAACAAGGTAGGTCAACTTGCAGGAGGCATAAATTTTCCATACAAGCTCCGATTGAGGCATTTTACACATCATTGGAAAGGTATCAGAGTGTAGAACATTGTCGAGGGTGTGGGCATAGGTTATAGACATTGTAAACCCCAAAAATGTATTTTAATTCTTCAAAATGGCTCTGAAAGTTTCCATATCCAAAATTTTCAAACTGGGACCTACCACTAAAATGGCCCTGCAAGTTTATTCCTCCAACTTTTTCTACCCATAAAGTACCAATATAGATGACAAATTGTATGATGATCCAATATGGATCATGGCATTTATTTTTATTTTATAAGAAAAAATTTGTCGACCCATAGGGATTAAGGGTTGTACCCATTACACAATAGGATTGAATCATTCCTAATCCATTGGATAGAGACAATTTAGAGCAACATGGTAGAAACAATTTTGTAGCTCTGTTTATGTAATGCTTAGGACAATGAAATCCAGATATGTCAATTATATGTGGGTTTTCTTATTTATTCTCATATTGGCATTTATTTTCATAAGTTTAGCATAACCAATTTGTAGACCCAGATGGTTTTAAGGTTGTATCCAATACATTACAATACTAGTTTATAATTCATGTCAATCTTTCCAATTATTCCAATCTTTAACATCTCCATCATCAAGGACAAGAGTGTCACACTCCTTTTCTTTTTATAGTAACATATGTCATATTGTCTATTATAATATTTTAATTAGTCAAATAAATATTTGAATCTTTGAAACCTGTGATGCATTTGACCCGACCACAAGAAATAACAACACATAAGAATAAATCAAAAAACAATTCACTATTTTTTTTTATTGTTATACCTATATAAATTGAGACCATACAACATATGCTATCGTTATTTGTTCTTATGTTTTTTTTAATTGAACAATTATATGTTTTAATTTGATAGGAAATAGTTTATAGCATAATCTTTGGTATGAAGACAACTTATTATAGTCCATTAATTAGGTCAGTTCATTTATGATCCTTTTTAATATGAGAAAAAACGTTTGTC
>ML791752.1:238773-250359 GCA_009831015.1 Picea engelmannii | reverse complement strand
ATCAAGCATACTATTATCTTCAATGATCTTAGGGATGGAATTTTTTATGGAGATACTTCACCTGTCAAACCTATAGCAAATAAAGAGATTGCAATATGGATGAATAAATATAAGAAATCATATTCCTTGATTGTTGATTCTGTCAGTGAAGAGGTAAGTCATCACATCAAATCTATCAAATATTCTTGGGGTGCTTTTAAGAAGTTGAAATATTTGTATCAGTCACATTGAAAATTGGAGCTAATTCAATTGCAATTGAAGATTTTCAACTTAGAGTTGAAGGATAATGGTCCCATGGATTTAGAATCCAAAATTAAATCCATCATGCACTACATTGATGTTGTCGGTGTGTATATAGACATTTCTCTCATGGCTTTCATAAAGGACATCTACCTCACAGATTCTGACTATATTAAATCAGTTCAAGCTAGTGGCCAATTGAAGTCCCTCAATTTTGACTCTTTGGTGGAGAAAATTGTAGAACATGAGAAATATTTCAGGAAGGAGACAATTAATCCCACTGGGGATACTATATGCCTTGCTCAAAAAGGGAAGAATCAATCACATTATTCTTCTAGAGGAGAAGGTAGTAAGAGAGGACATGGAAAAATTGTTTCATAGGTCGGAGAGGTAGGCATAATCAAGGTGAGAGATATGTTCTTAATTGTGTTCATTGTGGAAAGAATGGACATGATGCAAAGACATGTACGATCCCATGGGACAAGATTATAGAAAAGTGGAACAAAATGAAGAAAAAGATAAATCTCATGTAACATCCCTAGTTTTAATCCTCACAAATTATGATGCAATTTTATAAATGCGATTTAGGCTGGTGAGCCAATATGTTTGGGGAGAAGAGCCTACATTGATTAATATTGTTAAGGTCCTAACTATGTATTATGTACATTGAAATAATTAATAAAAACAATAATTATTTGTTGCGATACGAGAGGGATGATAAAAATGGGGGGTTGTTATTCCACAAGAGAGGGGGCTAAATGGGGGGTCCAAGGGGAAACCCATGTTCTTTTGCTAAGTTAATGTATCATTACCACCAATTCCTCCTTTGATTTATCAAACACTCAATCATTGAATTGATGTAAGAGGTTGGGTGAGGAATTCATCCCACTCAGTTATGATAGCATGGGTTGAGTGTAACTATCCTTGGAGAAAGAATGAGAGTCAATAAATCATGGGAGAAGAAGGAAATTCAAGTAGGAAGAGGGGATAGATTTTACTAGCTAATTTTGGAGAGAAAGAGAGAACGTGGGTGTTGAGAAGAGAACCATCCATGCTATCCATGGAAGGACAACTTGTTGGGATGATTTTATGCTAGAAAGAAGGTTGTATACCTGCAATAAAGGTTGTATTCTTGCAATAAAGGTTGTATTCCTGCAATGAAGGTTGTATGTATGTAAGGTATATTTCATGTTGAGGAAATTGGCTCAATATCCTTGAGAAGGTTGTTGTGAGCACTCATGAAGTAGTTTATAGTTTCTAGAGTCCCCACCTGAGATATTCTTGGATGACTGTGTGCACTGGAGGCCAAAGGAAAGTAGGAAGGCCTGAAGGATTGCATGACAGAGAAGGGGGATCTCATTCCTTGGGTTGTGCAAGTTGTGTGGAAGAGAGCTAGTGGATTGGAATTTGTTGTTGGAGTTTGGAACCTGGGTTCTGGGATGTTGAGTGTGTAGATAGCCAATAGGGACATGCCTCCTTATGGATTCATAGCCTCAGCTCAGGGGTGGATTGTTTTTTAGATTTGTAACATCAAGCCTATGGATGGGAGGAATGTCCCTTGTACACAACCAGTCAGTTCAAAAATTAAAAGATAAGTTTTGATGTTTATTGTATGTTATTTTTGTTGTTTAAATGTCAATTTGAATGCGTTGTATGTTTTTTGGGAGTGCATGTATTCATGGTTTTTATTATGCTATATATGCATGTGAAATTGTATGGGCCTATTGCCCCTTTCTTGATTTCATTTTCATAGGGCACATTAATCTATTTTTAGCGTGAGGGTATTTTACAATAGACATCAAAGTTAAAAAAAAATTGGTAGTGTGCCTCAGTAGGATAGGGTTCTTTACATCTCTCGAATCCACTCAGTTTGTTATTGCTCATAATATTGGCATAAATGAATATTTGTTCAAAACTTCATTTTATTATTGGAGAGATGCATGGTTGCTTGAAAATGGTGCTACTTGCCACATAAATTTTTAGAGAGACTTATTTGAGTAATTAAATGACAATGTAGAGGGTGCAATATACTATGTAGATAGATCTAGTCACAAACCTATGGGAATTGGCACCATTAGGATCAAATTTCCTGGATTCCTGGATTTTGTTTTGCATGATGTTCTCTATCTTCCTTGGTTGTAGAGAAATTTGATGTCTCTTGTGCACATTTAACATCAAGGCCATACTGTTCAAATTTTTAATGTTAAATTTAAAATAAGGAGGTCTTTTGACAACATGGTTGTCATGATAGGATGGGAGGATGAAATATTGTTGAAGTTGAAATGAACATATACATGGGTACAAAATTTTTCATACCTATTGTTAACACTCTCTAATTTCTCAAGCTAAAGAAGAAGTTGACATAGGTAACCACAAAACCTCTTTGGAGTCTAGGATCTAGCCCTCCTAGACTCAGAGAGGGATCTCTCTGTATGATTTATCTTTGTTTGGATTAGAATGTTAGGCTAGTTTTGAAAGTACAAGGTTTGGTTTTTTTTAAATGGTTTGGTTGGAACAGAGAAAATAGGCCATTGAGAAATGGAGTCGGGACATGAACTTCAATGGTTTATAGTTTAACACAGGCTGAAAAACTACATGAAACATTGAGGCAAAATAGGCACCATGTTCAGCAGGTTAAAATGATGTAGAGGTGGTATGTAAGAGAGTAAATCCCACTGTAATAAGAGGCAACTAACAAAGGATGAATCTCGTATGGAAGCTTTAGAAGAATAAGAACAAAAGGCAGGAAACCAAATAGGGAATCTAACTAAAGATGAATCCTGGAAGGAAAACCATGAACACATAAACAAAAACCACTACATAAGAGGCACCTAACCATGGGTGAATCCCTACATGCAGTTGCAGAAGAATAAACACATAAATCTGATAGCTGAAACATAGCATCTAGAAATGGATGAATTCTAGCACAGAGAATCAGAAATACACAACAAGCATATTCTATGGTGAAAGGAGCACCAAACAAAGATGAATTCCAGTCACACTGCTCTTAGAAAATTGTTGTAAGATAAACAGATAAAAAAGAGAAAAGGCATGTTGAGCATAAGCCTTGTGATGAATCTCTGGCCATAAACAGGCTTGTTGTATTAATCTCACAAAGAAATAAACATGGCATTCATACATTTGCAGGGGTTTCCCTTCCCCCAAAATTTTGCAGGGGCTAGGCAGCTTTTCACACAGGTCGAACCCCTGTTCTATTTCAAACTGCTCAATAAATAGGAAAATTAAGATCACAGTTGTCGCTCACATTTAGGAGTCAACACTTATCTTCATACTAAAAAATAAAAAAATCTTGAAATTGTTTCATGATATCTTGAATTGTGAAGATTAATTTAATTCAATCATTTGGTCACTCTAAAACTTCAACCTTGATATATGGAGTTTGATTGCTACATGTTCACTAATAATCTAGAAAATGATTTGACCTGGTGATTCTGCTCTTGGAAATCATAGATTGATCTTCCACCTCTTATTTTAAAGATAGATTCTTTCCAACTTTCCATTGCTAGTTTTATGTCCAGGATGTGCTCCTATAAATCTGTAACTGCTAATTTTTTGTCTGCCACTTTTCCCGGTCAATTTGAATTATTCGCTTCCCGAAATTCTGAAAAATTAGGGTCCAAGGAAGTCTTTGATTCTCCCAATATGAGATGTTTGTGTAAAATATATGGGATTTTTTTTGTATATCATCTTGTTCTAAGAAAAAACCTCTCTCGGTTTTTTGAAATTCATCTCCAGCTGTTCGGGATCTAGGTTTGGAAAATATGTGTCAAACAGAAAAATCTGGAATCCTGAAAAATATGGCTCAAAGATGCTCTCGATTATCCCAAACCATGGAACCTGTGAAAAATATGAGAGAGGTTATTTAATTTCAGCCCGTTTCAGAGAAAAACCTCTCTAGGTTTTTCAAAATGAGCCTTGTTTTTCCCAGAATCCACCTCGGAAGACGACTAGTCAAAACTGGTTTCAGGAGTGGTTTTTGGNTAGGGTGGTAAGTGGTATTTGGGGGGGGAGATAAATCATGTCTTAAATACATGTGTCAAGGGTTTTTTTACTTTTCTTACCCCCCTTTGGTTGAATGACATAAGGGGGGGGGTCCGAAATATGAAAAAGGGGAGTGGGATTTTAGACTTGGGATATAATTTTTTAGTTTTTTTAATTGTTTTGTTTTTTTGTTTTGTGTTTTATTGTATTTTGTTTTATGTGATTTATTTTATATTTGTTTTTTTTTAATTGTTTTTTATTTTTTATTTTTTAATAATTATTAATATAATTTAAAATATTTAAATCTTTTATTAATGTTTTGTATTAAACCAACGTCTGTTTAATTTTTTAATAATTATTAATTATACTATTTTTTTAGTTAAAATTTATTATTACACTAGCCTAATTTATAACCTAAACACACTAACCTAATTACTAATTATTTAAATTATTAATTTAATTAGTTATTAAGCTAATTAAGATTTTATTTAATTATTTATCCTAGGTTATCTAATTTTGTTTTATTTAGGGAAGAATGGCGGGAGAATGATGAAGTGAATGGTGTAATGGGATGAATGGCGCAACAAGATGACGAATGAAGGATTGGGTAAAATAGATGGATGAGAAAAGTCATCCAAGGAAACCAATCAAACCAAGAGCTTTCGTCATAAGAGCAACAACAGATTGAAACTAAATAATCAGATTTCCTATAATTATAGGACCCTAACATATGCTCCACCTGGGTATGGAAGCTCTTTCAAGAGGTGACAAGAACCACAGAAATATGAACACGTAGACTAGTGCTTTATCCATTGGGTTGATCCCAAACTGCAACCTTTTCTATCCAACATCTTTTGTGGCTGATCTTTAAGCCGAAAATTGATTTGTATATTGAATCTGAACTGAGAAAATATTTGAAAGATGCTCACAACCCTAATCTTATTTTCACACTACAAACCTAACTATTGAAAAGATGCTTACCTAGTAAGCTTATTTATGTACATATAATCCTATTCTAACGTGCTGAAATTTCGTTTAGTTAGGTAATGGAAAAATGCCAGTGAAGCCAATCTATCAGTTGATCCAATAGCTCAGCTCTTTTACTGTTTTTAACAGGAATCAAAACTAGAGCTTGCAAAGGCATAAGGAACCAATTTCCAACCTTATCTTCATAACATAAAGCTTTGGAACTATGGAAAATCAAATAGGCTCCAGTTATCAATTGACACTCTGAAAAGAAGAGATCCTCCATATGTGTAGCTATAGGGTCATGATGGAAATGACCTATTCCTTGATATTCAAATTCATCCAAATCAAGGTCATGATTGGGAACTTCACATATGTTATCTACATCATCATACAACTTCTTATTTAACTGCAGATTTTCAGATGGCTTTTGAAATGAGACTCCAGCTAAACCAAACGAGGAAACTGATTGCCTAATCATGTCTATATAATAAATTCTTTTAATCCCATGGCTAGCAAATGGAACATGACTAACTACACAGATCATCCAACACATCAACTATTGGGTCTTGTAGAAACTGAAATGACTGTTACGTTGCATTGGTTGCAATGATTCCAATGTGACTACATGATTTTCTATAGGTTTACCAATCCTTGATTTAGAGATATTAGCAACATTTTTCCTCAAAAACTGAAATGAATTAAAGATTAATGGTACAAAATTATACTGCATCAATTCATCTGTGGTTTGAAAATCAATGTAACTCAGGGGATGAAATCCTGGATCTAGAACAACTTCCATGTCATCAATGGCATTCTCAACTGATTCATTAGAACATTCTCCATCCCTGCTACTGACAACTTGGTTACAGTTTTCTCTCAGAAATTGAAATGAAGAAAAACATAAGGGAAAAGAATTTCCACTTACTCTAATATTTTCTACACTTTCCTCATTGATGTCATAATTAATATCCACATGTTGATTGTCATATTTGAGCTGTAACTGAGCTTCCTTCTCCCAAAAAAATGCTATTGGTTGCTTTGAACAATCAACATTGATTTCAACCATATAATCATCATCATATTGATCATACTCGAGTAGATCATTCAGGAAAGAAAATTCATCAATCATACACATCATATCAGTTGATTGCTCCTCTACAGGCTGATTTTGAATCTCATCATTAACCATGTTGTGAATTGAATACATAAAATAATCATTTTTTGATCTATGATACCAAGGGTGAGATGCAAAATGCTTGGGAACAGTGACCCTTTATTTCTCTGTAACCAATGGAACATGATGCTTTTGGACAACAAGTTCATTTATCATTATAGATTTTTGCATCATTTCTTTCATTGTGTTGGTCAAAATTTCTAGTTTTGCTTATAAAGATTTTAGTTGCTCCTTTGTTATTTTCTTCCTTTTTTCTTCCTTGATATTTGACCTTTTGATCAGAAAATTAGCTTCCACACTAATTGCATTGTCTTGCATCTCCTTGAGTGTAGTAGTGTTCCTTTCTCTCAACTGAAATGTCATCTCTGGATCAAAGGAATCTAAGTAGTGTAAGAGAGCTAAACCAGGAAGAGGTTTTATATTAGCAGGCATTGAATTGTAAACTTGATTGAATCTAGCTAAAAGTGTTGCACTGTTTCTCTTGGTTGTCTTTTCAAATGATCATATTCTTCTAAAATGAGAAAAAGACTTCTCTTAATATCCCATTTATTAAGGAAAAGTTTCACAAACTGATTGAACTCACAGATGCTTGTAGCTGACAAATTTTTGAACCATTCCTTAGCTCTACCTTGTAAAGATAAAGAAAAAATCCTAATACAAACATCATCTTCTTCCACCTCAAAAAGGTCAAGATAATTTTCAAAACCCTGAATGTGTTTTTCAGTAGTGATGTTCCCACATTCTCCATCAAATCTGGGAAGATATTTGTAATAATTTGCAGGGAAATCATGGAGTATAGAAGGTAAGACAAGAGGCTTGTATCTATTTGGGATTTTAACAGGTGTAGGAGTATGTACAGGAACTGTAAAACTAGGCTTAATCTTTTGAGGCTCATGAGGTTGAACCTGATCGACATAAGTTTCAGCAGTATGGCCTTTACCAAGATCAGGAAAAGGGAAGAAATAATTAAAAATAAAGCATATTATGTCTTGGATAAAATTCCAACTTGAATACCCAATCTTTTCTATTGTCTGATCATTTTCAGGTTCTTCCTCCAGTGGAGTCTTTGAATTGAAACTTATTTGGAGTTGATTGGAGTCGACAGGTGGATGATTCATCCTTCTTGTGTCTGATCACTGTCCACCATCAGTAATCAGATCTGGAACTTGATATGTTTTTCTAAGGAAGGTTCCCCAATATGGTCGCCACTATGTTAACACTCTCTAATTTCTCAGGCTGAGGAAGAAGTTGACAGAGGTAACCACAAAACCACTTTGGAGTCTAGGATCTATCCCTCCTAGACTCAGAGAGGGATCTCTCTATATGATTTATCTCTTTTTGGATTAGAATGTTAGGCTAGTTCTGAAAGTACAGGGTTTGTTTTTTTTTAAATGGTTTGGCTGGAATAGATAAAATAGGCCATTGGGAAATGGAGTCGGGACATGAACTTCAATGGTTTATAGTTTAACATAGGCTGAAAAACTCCCTGAAACACTAAGGAAAAATAGGCACCCTATTCAGCAGGTTAAAACGATGTAGAGGTGGTATGAAAGAGAGTAAATCCTACTGTAATAAGAGGCACCTAACAAAGGATGAATCTCTTATGGAAGATTTAGAAGAAGAAGGACAAAAGGAAGGCAACCAAATAGAGAATCTAACCAAAGATGAATCTTGGAAGGAAAACCATGAACACATAAACAAAAACCACTACATAAGAGGAACCTAACCATGGGTGAATCCCTACATGCAGTTGTAGAAGAATAAACACATAAATCCGATAGCTGAAGCATAGCATCTAGAAATGAATGAATTCTAGAATAGAGAATCAGAACTACACAACAAGCATATTCTATGGTGAAAGGAGCACCAAACAAAGATGAATTCTAGTCACACTGCTCTTAGAAAATTGTTGTAAGATAAGCAAATAAAACAGAGAAAAGGCATGTTGAACATAAGCACCGCGATGAATCACGGGCCATAAATAGGTTTGTTGTATTAATCCCACAAAGAAATAAACATGAAATTCATACATTTGCAAGGGTTTCCCTTTCCCAAAAAATTTGCAGGGCCCGGGCAGCTTTTCACAAAGGTCGAACCCCATTTCTATTTCAAACTACTCAATAAATAGGAAAATTAAGATCACAGTTGTCTCTCACATTTAGGAGTCAAAACATATCTTCATACTAAAAAATAAACAAATATGGAAATTGTTTCCTGATATCTCGAATTGTGAATATTTATTTAATTTGATCATTTAGTCACTCTGAAACTACCACCTTGATATATGGATTTTGATTGCTACATGCTCACTAATCATCTGGAAAATGCTTTTGACCTGGTGATTCTGCTCCTGGAAATCATAAATTGATCTACCACCTCTTCTTTGAAAGATAGATTCTTGCCAACTGCCCATTGTTGGTTTTATGTCCAGGATGTGCTCTTACAAATCTGTAACTGCTATTTTTTTGTCTGCCACTTTGCTTGGTCAATTTGAATTATTCGCCTCCCGAAATTCTAAAAAAATAGGGTCCAAGGAAGTCTTTTATTCTCCCAATATAATATGGTTGTGTAAAATAATGGGGAGGTTTTTGTATATCAGATTTTTCTTAGAAACAATGTCTCTCGGTGTTTTGAAATTCATCTCCAACTGTCCAGGATCTGGGTTTGAAAAAGATGTGTCAAACAGAAAAATCCGGAATCTGGAAAAATAGGGCTCAAAGATTCTCTCGATTCTCCCAAACCATGACACCTGTGAAAAATATGAGAGAGGCTATTGAATTTCATCCTATTTCAAAGACAAACCTCTTTCGGTTTTTCAAATTGAGCCCTGGTTTGCCCGAAATACACCTCAGAAAATGACTGGTCAAAAACGGTTTCGGGAGTGGTTTTTAGAGGGGTTAGAGTGGATTTCGGAGGGGGAGTAGGGTGGTAAGTGGTATTAGGGGTAGGGGTCCGAAATCATGTGGTAATGACATGTGGTAGGGATGGTTTTACTTTTAGGACCCCTTGGTTGAATGACTTAAGGGGGGGGTCCAGAATATGAAAAAGGGGAGTGGGGTTTTAGACTTGGGATATAATTTTTTAGTTTTTATTTAATTGTTTTTGTGTTTTATTGTATTTTGTTTTATGTCATTTATTTTATTTTTATTTTATATTTGTTTTGTTTTTATTGTTTTTATTTCAATTTTTTAACAATTATTAATTATTAATATCTTTTTAAATATTTAAATCTTTTATTAATGTTTTGTATTAAACTAACGTTTGTTTAATTTTTTAATAATTATTAATTATTAATATCTTTTTAATTTTAATTTATTATTACACTAACCTAATTTCTAACCTAAACACACTAACCTAATTACTAATTATTTAAATTATTAATTTAATTAGTTATTAAACTAATTAATATTTTATTTAATTATTTATCCTAGGTTATCTAACTTTGTTTTATTCAGGGAAGAATGGCTAGAGAACGATGAAGTGAATGGTGTAATGGGATGAATGGCACAAAAAGTTGATAAATGAAGGATTGGGTAAAATAGATGGAGGAGCAAATTCATCTGAGGAAACCAGTCAAACCAGGAGCTTTCGCCATAAGAGCAACAACAGATTGAAACTGAATAATCAGATTTCCTATAATTATAGGACCCTAACACCTATCTAAGCATGATTAAGGTACATTGTCATTGATTCTCTTGTGGCATGCTAAATTTGGGCACGTAAATTATGATATTCTTCGTATGTTGAAGAAAATTGGTGTTTTTTGTTTTCCTACCATTCCAAGGAATTTGAAGCAATGTGATGCATGTAATATTGGTTAACATATTAAGCATCTTTTCATGATTTCTCTTGGAGAGCATGTAGAAATATAGAGTTGATACACTCTGATTTGTGTGTCCCCATGCATGTTGTGTCTACTTTTGGTAATAAATATATCATGACTTTTATTGATTATTACACCAAGATATGTTGGGTTTATTTGTCGAAATATAAATCTTGAGCATTTGAAACATTTAAAAATTTCCATGTTTGAACTGAAAATGAAGCACAATCTCGTATTGGCACTCTTTGTACCGATAATGGAGAGAAATATACTTCTAATGATTTTGAAATTTGTCTTATTCAACATGGTATTAAGAATCAAACCATTATTCCATATAATACTCATTGGAATGGTGTAGCAGAAAGAATGAACAAGACACTCTTGAGTATGGTATGTTCCTTGCTATTTTTAAAGAATGTGAAGTTGATGTTTTGGGGTGATGCAATTATATGTGCAATGTATTTGAGAAATAAAATTTTATCTCATTCTCTTGGGAACATGACTCCTTATGAAATGTGGTATGACCATATTCCTTCGGTGAGTCATCTCAAGGTTTTTGGTTCCACTTGTTATGCCTTAATTCCTAAGGATCAAAGAAACAAACTAGGTGCAAGGAATCAAAAGTGTATCTTCTTCAGGTACTCAAATACCACAAAGGCATATTGTCTTTATTATGAAGTAAATAAAAGGTTCATTCTTTACAAAGATGTGATTTTTTTTTAATCCACTAAAAATGACAAAATTGTTGAGTGGCATATTGATCATCTTAATATATTTACCCATGTAAATACATATCACAAGTTTGATCATGAGATTCCACATCTTGAAGGGGGGGTCCCTATCTTGAATCAATCTTTGGAATCTCCTTGTTGAGTGACAGTTTTGACCAAAATTTGGCCATCTCTTTTATCATATTTTTTCCTTTTGACTCATTTTCATACCTCATATTCTCCATATTTCACTTCATTTTAACCTAGCAAGTCAAAAATAAGGTATTATTACAATCTCTTTTAATTTTAAGAATTTTAGCAAAAATGGAGTATTAGAATTAAATTTTTACCAGATTTGAAATTCCCATAATAACTCGTTTGTTAGCATATGTACAGGACAGTTGGGTGAGAAACAAGACCCGATCTGAGATCCTTGATGTCCAAGGATGGACGAATTCCTATCAGCTCTTCCAGAACAGCTCCAAATGTATGCGGTCAAAGCTGGTCAAACTTAACTGGTTGAATAGAAAATTCCTTGTTTTTAGCTAGAAATCAGGGCAGTATTGGAATTTTTGGGATTTCTTCATATTTTGTGGATCTAGGAGTTGGAGCTCGACCTCATTAGCTTATTTTATGTATCTTAGCTGGTTTTTATATATTTTATGGTG
>ML791752.1:215810-238723 GCA_009831015.1 Picea engelmannii | reverse complement strand
CAGTATTGGAATTTTTGGGATTTCTTCATATTTTGTGGATCTAGGAGTTGGAGCTCGACCTCATTAGCTTATTTTATGTATCTTAGCTGGTTTTTATATATTTTATGGTGTTTTTTTACAAACTTGACTTATAAATAAGAAAAGTTGATTCAAGATTTTTGTTGATGATGTGAATAATTTAATTCTGGTATTAAAGTTCTTTTAGTTGGTTTTACTTCAAGTCTACAAGAAAATATATGGAGGGCCCCCATTTCCAAGCTTGTGCACTCAACTTCTAATGTTTCATAGCTATAACATTGGTATGTCTTTATGTTTGTTTTCTTAATCATTGTTGTAGCTCATTCTAAAGATTTAAATAGATTTATATGCTTTTTTTGGAAATACTTGATTGTTGATAAGGTATTGTGGAACATTACAAAGGGCCTCATGTAAGGGATCTTAGTGTTTTCTCCCCTACAACAACTAAGTCTTGTTAAGTGTGTTTATTTTCAATACAAGTGTGTTTAAATATCATGCAAGTTTGATTTATTTGATAGAATAATCTAAAACTCATTTAGATATAAATTTCATATATATTGGTGTGCTTCAAAGTTGTATGAACTTTGGATTGATATTAAAATACATGTTCTAATTTACATCCATAACTTAGACACACACTCCCTTCAAAGTTCCATCTCCCCCTCATGTAGAAAATCCACCCACTTCATCAAAACAAGAGATTCAATTGGATCATGTGATTGAAAGGATTGAAAGGTTAAATCTTAATGGGAATGGAGTATCATCTCAATAAATTGAGAAAATTGGACCATCATATAAATTTCCAAAGTGGGGCATGAAGACACTTGAAATTGTTCATCCTAATGAGGTTGGAAAGATAAGAAATAGAAGTTCAACAAGAC
The DNA here is from genome assembly GCA_009831015.1 of Picea engelmannii. Classification (NCBI taxonomy): domain Eukaryota; kingdom Viridiplantae; phylum Streptophyta; class Pinopsida; order Pinales; family Pinaceae; genus Picea; species Picea engelmannii. The sequence continues at coordinate 237,824 of ML791752.1, read as the reverse complement.
AAGATAATGGAGGTGATGTAGACGATTCAAATTCAGGTGATGTCAATTATATGGAAGTTTCATATGATTGTGTATTCAATTTATCTACTAACTTTGAAACAACTTCCTTTGAAGAAGTTTTTTCTCATGATGAGAAGAAAGAAGTTATGCAGAAGGAGTATGATGCTCTCATCAAGAATGGGACGTGGAAGTTGGTGGATCCTCCATTAGGAATAAAACTAATTGGCTACAAGTGGGTCTATAATAATAAGTACAAATCAGATAGCTCACTTGACAAGCATAACATGAGGCTTGTGGAGAAAGGATATGCATAGAAAGAAGGCATAGATTATGAGGAGAATTTTCCCCCCAGAAAAAAATGAGCTACCATTTGTACTTTGTTGGCTTTGGCAGCACATAATAGGTGAAAGATTCATCACATGGATGTGAAGACAACTTTATTGAATTGATATTTGAAATATAATGTCTACATGTCTCAACCATAAGGGTTTGTTGTGAAGTGTCAAGAACATAAGGTATGCAATCTCACCGGGTCTTTATATGGTCTAAAGAAAGTACCCTGTGCATGGTACAAAAAGCTAATTGATCATCTTTTGAAGATCAATTTCAAGAACTTTAATATTGATTATGTAACTTTGTTTGTCAATAAAGTTGGTAGAACTATTGTATATCTTATGGTGTATGTAGATGATATTTTGATAATAGGGAACAATGAAGCATATATTGCATGCATAAAGAAAGAACCAATGAAGGGTTTTGAGATGGCATACATCGGACATATTAACTACTACTTGGGTATTGAAGTAAATTAGTATCCAAGGTATACATTCATCTCCGAAAATAAGTAAATTGGAGAGTTGTTGAATAAATTTGGCATGGTTGATTGTAATCCTCTCTCTACTCCAATGGTGAAAAATTTGAAGCTAACATCAAAAGAAAGGAATGAATTTGAGGATGCAACTAAATATAGATAGCTTGCGGGGAGTCTCATCTACCTTACCACTAATAGACCGGATATTTCATTTACAGTTGGGATCCTTTCTATCTTCATCCAAGAAACTTGTGAAGGACATTGGTTTTCTACAAAGAGAGTTCTAAGGTACTTTAAGGAAACTTAAGACTTTGGGCTCAAATACTCTAAGGTGGAGGACTTCAAACTAGTTGGATATATATATTTATACTTTTATGGGGATAATGAGAATGGAATGTCTACTTTATGATATTCCATTAGTCTTGGACAGTAGCTATCACTTGGAGATCATGCAAACAATCATTTCTAGAAGATTCCACTATTGAGGAAAAGTATGTGGCTATTGCAGAAGAAATAAAGGAGATTGTGTGCCTCAGGAAGATACTAGAAGATTCACATAATAAATAGGTGAATGGTACTCCAATTTTGATTTACAACACTTCTGCAATCAAGTCGGCCAAGAATCCTAGATTCCATGATCGAACAAAGCACATCAACATGAAGTACCATTTGAATCAGAATCATGTAGAGGCCAATACCATTCACTTGATACATTGTTCCAAAAGTGATAAAATTGAAGACCTCTTCACCAAATTTCTTGGAAGAGAAAAGTTTGACAAGTTTAGAAAGAGGCTTGGAATAAAATTAAGCGGGGCATGGGAATGTTAGATACTTAATTCTAGGGATTGTGGTGTATTGTAAATATTATTTTTATTCATTTACGAAAAATATGAAGAGTCGTATGTTAATAGGAATAGTCATCAGAACTCTTGGAATATGAAACCAAAGGTCATATCTCAATGTATTTATATTTTTCTCTCATTAATAAAATTCATTCAAGCTTGGAGTTATTCAAGGCCTATCATAGATGACTATACAAGCTTGTAAGATTTTTTTGGGACACTTTCATGCAATGAATGGGCTTGTAGTTTATTTTAATATTTTATAAGCCTTGAATGTTTCTTTAGAGATTTATAAAAATATCTTTCAAATGTTTATTGAAGACTGTCTCAATGGTTGGGAATTCCTTTGGCTCTACATTGTAAAAGGGAAGAAAAAAAAGGAATGTCTTGCCTTTTGTCATGTTTAAGTTGAGAGATGGTCTAGCGCATGTCATTATAAAGAGTGATACACACGAAAATATCACATTAACTTGAATGGGAGGTTTGTTTGTCATAATGCATATGTCCATGGGATATGTACCAAGAATACACACATGTACCACACTTTCCTTAAACATATGATACCACAAGTACTTGTAATGATACTTAGTTTAACTCTTAATTATCATTTTGTAATGACACTTTCCCTCATAGACATATTTATTATTTGGATCAATCATTACTCTTCTAACCCATACAAAAGAAGCACACTCATGTTCAACTCCATGCTACATGTACCCCAAACTTTATGATCCTTCCATAGTAGAATAATATATGTTGTACCAATAGGAACTCCCCTCAAGGTCATTGGTGGTAGGACTTGTAAGAAAATATATATCAGTTGTCACAATAATGTGAACATGAGTTCAAACAATTCATTGGATATGTCATTATGTACTGAAAATTATGTATCATTGATACCAAATGACTAGATCAAGATTTCCTAACAAGGAAATGGAAAGAAATCAAAGATGGTGGTATCCTTTAAGAAGACTTCATCACCATCTACATATAAATATTCTTATGATAGTCTATCCTCTAATGAGACTTAATATTGATATTAGTGCTATTGATCCCAAAGAGTTTAATTAGGTTTTTGTTTGTATGGACAATTATGTAATTTTTTATAATTTTCCTATGTTGATGTATGATATATGTATCAAAAGAAATATGTAGTTTTTGTAATTAATTATACACTTGAACAATATGCAGATTCTTTATAGAGTAGTAATATGATTTTATGTATATAATTATGAGTTTGATTGATGTCAAAGTGATGTCACCATGAAACAATAATGAAAAAGAATGACAGTTCATAACATTTACAGAAACCTATACCAAAGAAGATTTATTGTCACATAGATTTTGTTCTCATCATGGGGAGATCAAGGAAAGGTTAACTAACCCTTCCTAAAGAATAGTATTCTCATCAATAGGGAGCCTGAGGAAGAGTCAATAGACCCTTTCCTTATCATTTTATACTCATTGTGGGGGATATCGAGGGAGGGTCGAATAGCCTTTACTCACACATTATGTTCTCGTTGAGTCAGAAGTTGGGGAAGGATCAATCAATCCTTCCTCAAGCATTATATTATTTTCTAAATATTCCAAGAAAGGGTTGGTTGACCCTTCCTTAAGTATTTCATTCTCCTTAAGGGAGGGTTGAGGAAAGGATCACTTGATCCTTCCTCAAGAATTTAATTATTATCGAAGAGGATCTCATAAAAGAGTCAACCAACATTTCCTCAAGCATTGTATTCTCATCGACGGAGACTAAAAGGAAGGCTTGGTCGACCTATTCTAGACCCTAATGTTTTCATTGAGGGAGAACCCAATATTGTTTGATTGACCCTATATCAAGCATTTATTCTCATCACAGGGGAGCCCAGGGAATGGATGGTCAACCTTTCCTCAATACTAGTATTCTCATAAAGGGGGATCATAGGAAAGGGTCGATTGACCCTTCCTTTAGTGTGGTATTCAAATCGATGAAGATCCTAGGGAAATATCAATAGACACTTCCTTAAGCATAGTATTCTAGTCAAGGTGGATCATGGTGAAGATTCAGTTGACCCTTCCTCAAGCATAATATTATCATCTCAGAGGACCCAGGAGAATAGTCGATCAACCCTTACTCAAGTTTAGTGGTATTTTCGAAAGGGATCCCAAGGAAGGGTCAACTAAATGTTCCTCAAGCATAGTATTCATGTTGAGGGGAGACCCAAGGTAGGATCAACTGATCCTTCTTGAAGCATAGTATTCTTGTCTAGGGGGAGCATGGGAAAGATTTGACTGACCCTTCATAAAGCATATTATTCTCATCGAGAGGAAGCATGGGAAAGGGTCATTCGATCCTTCCTCAAGAATAATGTTCTCATCACAGGGGATCCTAGGGAAGGATCGATCGATCATTCCTCAAGATTAGTATTCTTGTCAAGAGGGAGCCTAGGGAAGGGTTGGTCGAATTTACACAAACCCATTCTTTGTGAAAATTCACATAAGAATGTGTTCTTGATAATAGAATTGGAAGATTTTTGTTTAGCCAAAAAGCCTCCCAAAAGGGAAATGAAGGATTTGAAAATGTTGACCAAGGAAATGAATTTAAATACAAGTCAAAATTATATCATTTGTGACCACATGTATTAGATTTCTTGGAATTATGTGCTTGAAAATTCTAAATTGGAATTTGGTCAACCAAAAGTGGAAGTGATGGAAGGGAATTATTTAGAAAATATATTGGTTCAAAGAAAAAAACTTGAGAAGAAAATTAGATTTATGTGGTTTGTTGATAAATTTACTAAATATGGTAAATGTAAATATGTCAAAAACTTGCAAACAATATAATATGAGTTTTGGGATGAATTTTCTATGTAAAACATAACAATGGTTGTTCTAAAAGATAATTAAATTGAAGGGAAGTCATTTGAAAATTGCATTATGTAGAAGCCTCGCGATCTATTCTCTAAGGATGGGAATAATCTGATTCTTGGACTCTTGTAATGTCTCATGAAAATACATCCAAAATTTGATGTTAGAATTATTCTCCATGAAGATATTTTCATGGTTGAATGAAATATGTAATAGACATCAAACGTCATTCTATGATATTAAAATATGTAATTTCGAAATTGGGATCATTCTTTTTTAATTTCTTATGTAATTTTTTTATTTTCAATCAATCATTTCAAATTTTCGATTTCTATTATTATTAATTTTGTTATTATATTTATGGAAGAAAATGGTATTTACATTGATTTACATATTTTAATTAATTATGAATATATTTTTAAATTAAAGGATGTACATATGTATTATTATTATTTTGTTTTATGTATTCATTATCTCTAGCAACACTTTAATTATATATTCATGATGGATAACTTATTTTATTTAATTATCTATATATCTTGTTGTAGTTACATTTGTAGTTATGGTTTTGTATGCAATCTAAACTTTAGTGAAAAAGAAATTATTGGTATTGGGAGTAGAGGGATTGTTGTTTGGAGTTCCAATATTTCTCTAAAAATACAACAATACATATGTCATTGTGATTTTTGAGCATAATTGTTACAATTATTACACATCAATGTGTAGTGATATTGTTATTAATGTTGTACGAGAGTATTTTAATATTACATTATGGTTTGTGTAAGGCCTCCCAGAACATCCACCAAGTGGGCATACTCCTTGGGTAGATTCGGTGACAAAACAAATGAAGAGCACAAGGAAGAAACAATCAATTGGGAAAATGAAGATGTTTGGGTGTGGGAAGGAGCACCATGGTGCATGGTTGTGACGTGCACACCCAAGGAGGTACACACCCTTCTTCTCTTACAATGGACAATGAATACTTGGGTTGCATTTGGGAAAGGGCGAGGCAACTTGGGAGCATGCCCAAGGAGTGGACATATCTTCCCTTAGTAGCATGGGTGCACCGGATAGGTTTAATGACTCCATCGACACACCCACAAAGAGTTGTGATGAAAAGAACAAGGAAGAACATGAGACAGGGGGCACACTGGTCCAATAAATAAATAGTTGAAGGTCGTGTGGAATTATATGGGTCCAATAAATAAATGGTTGATGGTTGTGTGGGATTATATGGGTGCCTTGATCCCATGAAGGGGAACGATGGTTGATTGAGTGTGATGATTCATGAAGGGTGCAACACATCGAAGAGACATGATGTTTCACACAAGTGACTCTTGGAGTCCATATAAAAGAAAAGGGTGCACAACCAAACGAAGAAAATGAAAAACCAAGTGAAGGAGGGAGACGAAGCTCTAAGGATGGGTGCACTAGTGGGGTGCACCTCAGGCTAAGGTAAGGAAGAACAATAAAGGGGAGTCTTGGTGTGATGAAATCAAAAGTTTGGACAATTTTTATGTGTAAGGAAAAGTCGTGAGACTCTACCCATCTTTGTAACTAGGACAATAATGTCATTTTTGTAAATATTTATTTTAGTTTCATAATAGAAATAAATGAAGTTGGGTATTAGGAACCATTGGTGTTGCCCACACTATATATTTGTCTCTTTTGTTTCACATGATTTCTATTGTATTCCGAATTGACTAAGTGTTAAACTAAGTTAACGAATGTCTAAGCATACAACTAAATCACATATAGTAAGGATGTTACTCGTTTGTAGCCTAGAACAGAGTATGGGTATGCTCTAGGTGAAGAGGTGTAGTCTAGGTGAAGTATCTTTGGTTTATCCAAGATACCAAGGGAGAAACATCGTGGTGGCACATGTCCATGAGATGCCAAGGTTGGACTTGGGCATGACTCTTGGGGGTGTGACAGATGGTATCAGAGTAGTTTCACAATGGACAGTTTTATAGAAATAGAGCACACAATATGACATGCTCCATATATTCCAAAAGTGGGGTGATCCAGGGTCGTGTGATTCCTTGGACAGAGACGGATGAAGTCATACAATGGAAGCAGGTCATAGATGAATCAAGGCAACTCGAATCAAGTCTCTCACCATGACCTGAGGCATGAGAGTCTTGGTTTGGGAAGTGAACTAGGATATACATGTACTTGGAACTAAGCACTTTGGAACCAAGTGGTGGACCAAGGTGTTGTAACATAATCAAATTTTTATAACAAATGTTTTAAGATTCAAATAAAACCAAAATTTATAGGAATTTTGGATTAAATTGAATAAATTTACTTTTTAATAAAATTAACTTATTATAGTAGATCGATTTTTTTTTTTTTTTAACTTTTATTATATGATAAACTATTAAGATGCATGTTTTATGTAGATCACACTGTCTCTTTTTGATGCAATGGTTTACAATTAATTGCGGTCCCCTTCGCATGCTCAATGGATAACATAAGGGAACAAGGCCGCAAAACACTTATGTGGTTAAAATAATTTTGAAGTGGCACCCATCCATCGATTGCAGCCTCGAAGATATGTGGTTATTCCAACAACACTCAAAAAAAACCCTGCAATCAATGCCTAATGAACATGTGTCTCGATGACGACTGCAATCGGAAAATAATTTCATAATGCCGCCAAAGTTAATATTTTCAATGTGTAATCTAAGATGACTAAGGACATGTTTCGTGAAAGGTCAAATCTAATCACACGAGGAAAACTCCAGTTAACATCAAGTTTTGGTGTACGAAATCTTACCACCCATAGAAGATTGGGATTCGCAATAATTGAAGATCATTAATCATGACAAGATGGAAATGTGTGTACTTCCATCCATGACACATCAGGAATATTCATATCCAATCAAAATACTACAAAAATGATTATTAATTATGAGAAACGATTTTTATTCTACTAAAAATCAGTTTGGACCTAGTCATAACAAAATTTCAAAATGTATGTGAAGGAGAGGAGCATTCACATATGTTCTAATTCAAATATGGTTTATGATTGATAACATGATCTTGACTGAGATTTCTTGGGAAAGGATAATATTGAATAAGAAATCTTCGTCAAGAAAAATGTTAAAGAGACAGATCATGGAGATGGTTCCAATTTTTTAGGAAAGGATCGACATGCATGAAAATCAGGAAATCAAAAAAATTATCATTTAGTTATAAAAGGGAGAAAAAGATTATATGTAAAGGGGGGAGCAGGATAGGAGATTTTAGCAATAGTTTTATGTCTTTGTATGAATCCCATAGGGCTATTGTAATCTTCTAAAAGACAAAATATTATTTCATGGATTCATATCTCATTTCGTATAGAGCCATATTTTATTTTCTATTTTCAATATTAATCTTCTCTTATTTTCATTTCTATTCTATGTTCTATTACTGTAATTTGCAGCAATTTTGCAGGTTCTTAAGATGATAACTTGGTACTACATCCATTGTCATGTAATTTTTTTCATTTTCAAATTATTTAATTAAGATTTTATTTGTTGAATTCAATGACTATGCTCATCTCATGCAATTGATATTTCTTTGTTTGATTCTATATTTAAATTCCCACAAAAATCATTCTTCTTCATTTCATATATGCAGAGACTTCATTACTCTCTACTAGACCTGAGATTTATTGTTCCTCTCTTTTCCTCCATCTATATTTATCAGCAATTGTGCTCTGTTGAGTGAGACTCCATGACCAATGGATTTATCATTTGATCTATGAGGATTACAATCTTTGTATTTATAGTTTTCTATTATTTTTATCCTTAACCTTGTCCACCTTGTTTTGTGTTGTTGGTTACCCAAATCTGGCAATCTGAACTTAAATTATTAGAATTGTTACTTAGTGATAGTAAGAATACAATTGTTCTAGATCTGATAAGGGATCCCCCTCTAGTCCAAGATCCAACTTGTGACCTAAATATTGGTTTAACAATGTCTTGGCATGGTTTCTAAATAGCTAGAAACCATCTCAAGCTACAACATTATTTTTGGCGTAATTGCCAAGGGTGAAGATTCAATAGTTTCCATGGGTTTCATCAAGATCATATCTAGTTCTCGAAGGTGAACAAGAACTAGACACAGTATGTGTTATTATTCACCTGTCGACTCCATTGTGATTTCAATCAGACTTAAATACTCAACTGGTAAGTGAACCCCATTGAAAAAAATGAAGAATTGTTTCAAAATGATCAGGTACCAAATGGAAATATTCTTTCAATATATTTTAGATCTAATGTTTGGTCATTTGTTGATACATTTGGAAAAATTTGTCTATTGTTTTGTACATTCAGACGATCATAACTTCAAAACTTTATCTCTTTCCTTTGAAAAATAAAACATGATTTCATTTGACACTCCTCAAGAAAAAAGTTATGATTCATTGTTTTCCTCTGAAAGTAATGATAAGCCTTTTGTATTAGAGTCTTTTGAGAGATTTCTTGATCAAAAAGCACAAATTCCAATTATTGTTTAGAATAGTCATTCTTGTACATCAGTTGGGAATGAAATTAATGTTCCAATTCATTTAATATCTCATATACTCTTTGATCAACATGCAAAGATTCATTTGTGTGAGAAACTGATATTTGTTTATCAAAACGAATTCTGGACTATTTGGGTTTGGAGCAACTGCAAGCTAGGGTTTGGCAATTGCGGCCATAGCAGAGGACATCATGAGAACCAAAGGGGGGGTAAGGGAACCCCCTCATACAAAGAGGTAGTGGTGGATAGGGGAAAGGGCCAAGAGGCGTAGTTTTCAAGACACCAATGATAGGCACCTCAGGATCAGACCCAGGAAAAGGTCAGGAAAGGAACTAGGGAAAAAACGAGTGCATGGGAGAAGAAGATAGATAAACTTAGAGTGATGTGCAAGACACAATGCATCACAATGGGACAAAAGGGTGCAACCCGTGCAAACCCAAAACAATAATGATACTCAATGTGATACTGGAGGATCCGCAAACGCAACTCTACAAGGACCAGATGAAGACACATGCACTAGTATGCAATTTCATGGGTTTGTGGCCCACAGAAAGAACATTGCACAACTGGATTAAATATCACTGGAAGCCAAGCGGAGAAGTGGAGCTCCACCTGGGCTCGAAAGGCTTCTTCACAGCAATATTCATGAACCTGGAGGACAAGGATAGAGTCTTTGAGGGAGGACCATACTTCCACGCCTCAGCAAGACTGTACATGTAGCCATGGAAGGAAATTTTCTCCCCAGAAAAAGAGACTTTCAAAAAGGTGTCAGTCTAGCTGAGATTTTATTCCTTACCATTAGACTACTAGTTTCCCTCAACTTTCAAAGCAATGGGAAACAAACTAGGGAAATATGTGAAGACCTCAGAAGCCACCCTAAAATGGAGATATACATCTTACGCAAGAATCTGCATAGATATGGATGTGTCGGGAGCACTCACAGAAGCCATAAGTATGGAATTCAGGGATGAGGAATGGATCCAAAACATAAATTATGAACAGATCCCCTTCAGATGCAGAAGATTCCATGAACATGGACACTTGATCATAGAATTCCATATCAATAAAAAATAGGAAGCAGAAAACCCCAAGCCACAATAGCATGAGGATGGGCTTATAAAACCGAACTCCAGAAGCAGAGAAAACAAAAAGAAGATTAAAACCCCAGCAGGAAATAACCCGGAGACCCGGAATAAAACGGAAGGACAGGAAAAAACCAATAAAGGGGTAGAAGACAAAAAATATTCGACCAAATCTCAAGAATTCAGAGAACAAGAAAAAAATGAGCCCACCAATCGGCCAAGTAACAAGAAGGAAAAGGGGAGTAGTGCAACCCCGATGGATGGAGAAACCAGGGATGACAACACCTCCATGCAAGAAGTAAAGAGAGATGTGGAAATGACCCCAAGTGAAGTAGGCACAGAATATCCTGATCTCAGAGACCTTGTGGAAAGGGAAGGGATAGATCTCTCAAACATACTGGAGCAATGGAAAAGACAGGGAGTAGACAAAGTACCAATAGAGAAAATTGACCGCATTCAATACCTGTTTCTCCTAAGGGAGGAAGCCAAATCCAGAGGACTAAAGCACACACACGGGGATATAGGACACCTAGGAGTCAAAGCCAGCGAGGCACAACCACATCTCTCACCCAAGAAGACGAGGAGGAAAAAATGACGGAAATCCAACAGCATAGCCCTACAGGAGCTTGGAGTGCTACTAATAATCTTGGGTAAGATCAAGAAACTCTTCCCCAACTCCCCCCCACATGTTTAAATGAAGGTTATAAATTGGAATATAAGAGGCCTAAACAACCCAAGAAAGCAAATAATCCTTAGAAATAGACTAAAGCAGGAACAATCAGATCTTTGTTTCATTCAAGAGACAAAATGCACTGCAGACAGAATGGAGGAAATCAGTAAACAACATTGGCACAAGTACAAGATGGTGGCTATCAAAGGCCACCAAATGGAACGGGGTATTCTCACCTTATGAAACCCACAAGTACTAAGCCTAATAGCAACTGAAGCGACTAGGCACACCCTTACGGTTCACATGCAAATCATTGGAAACACAGAAGTGATTCTATGCACTAATGTGTATGGGCCTCAGGTGTTGGAGGAAAAGAGAGGAATGATACAAGACCTAGAAGACCTTAAAACCTGATCCAACAACCTCTAATGGATCCTGGCAGGGGACTTCAACATCATCACATCACTTGCGGATAAAAAAGGAGGTACAAGAAGATTGGATAGGGATGCAAAAGAATTCTCAAAGTTCATAGACACAACGGAGAAGTTAGAACTCAAAACTAATAATGGCCAGTTCACCTGGAACAATAAACGGATGAACCAGTATCAGGTAGCAACAAGACTTGACAGATTCCTAGTATCAGAGTCAATCATTATGTAGGGGCTAACATTAGATTGCAACATCCTTCCATGGGGGGGATCTGATCACTGGCTAGTGCAACTGGAAGTAGGATTCCAAGCCACACCAAAGATTATACCCTTCAGATTTGAGAAATTCTGGATCAAACACCCAACTTTCAAGGAAAGAATCAAACAGTGGTGGCGGGAGGAGCAACCAGAGCAAGGGAAAAGGATGTTCAAACTCTATAAGAAACTAAATTACATCAAATATAAGCTCAAGGAGTGGAACAAGGACACTTTTGGGAATATAAACCAAGAGAAAAACAACATAGAAGACAAAATGAAAAAACTCCAGGAAACCTGCATATCGGAGGGCTATACGGAGGATCAAAAAAAGGAAGAGATCTAGGTGACCTAGGAATTGGAAGCTCGATGTTATAAGAAAGAAACACTTTGGCGACAAAAGTCCCATATCAGATGGCTAAGGGAAGGAGAGAGGAACACCAAGTTTTTTCATAGAACAACTATGGCCAGAAGAGCCCATAACAAAATCCTGAAGATCAAGGACCAGGATGGAATAGAGTGAGAGTCACATAAGGAGATCGAAACTACTCTGGTAAACCACTTCCACGAGATATCCCAGGAACCCAACCAAGACAGAATGGAGGCCATACACTGGATAACCCAACATATCCCCCGCCTGGTCACCGAGGAACAAAATAACAACCTAAACAAGCCCATTGTTGAGGAGGAAATTGACCAAGTACTCCAGGAAATGCCCAATGGGAAAGCCCCAGGTCCAGATGGATTCACAGTGGAGTTCTTCAAAGCCTGCTGGGAAATTTTCAAACACAACGTTTATAGGGTAGTGGAAGACTCTAGAAGTTCAGCCTCCATTCTAAAAGCGCTAAATGCTACAATGATCACACTAATCCCCAAAGAAAATGAAGCCAAAACCCCTGATTTTTACAGACCTATAGAAGTGTGCAATGTGGTATATAAGATAATCTCCAATGTTATAGAAAATAAATTGAATCCCCTCCTACCCACACTGGTCTCCCAAGAACAGGCGGGCTTCACGGAAGGAAGACAAATAATGGACAATATCATCCATGCCCATGAGCTTATCCACACCCTGAAGCTCCAAAAGAGAGGGGGAATGATAATAGAACTGGACCTAGCAAAATCTTATGAAAAAATTAGCTGGCACTATATGTTGAAGACTTTGGAAGCCTTTGGATTCACCCAGCACTAGATCAACTGGATTGTCAGCCAAGTATCCACTACAAGATACTACTCGCTACTAATAAATGGAGCCCCTGCCAAACCTTTCTAGCCCACGAGAGGCATCCAACAAGGAGACTCATTGTCCCCCTTCCTGTTCATTCTGATGATGGAAGCTCTCAGTCGAAGCATAAAAAGCGCAACTGCAACAGGTGAATTAATAGGTATCAAACCTTTCAAAAATTGTCCCACTTCCACACACCAACAGTTCATGGATGACACTTTACTTCATGGCAAACCCATAGTCAAGGAAGCAAAAGCCTACAAACGAATCCTATAATATTTTGGGGAAGCCTCTGGTGTAGAGACCAACCATTCCAAATATATGATCTTCTTCTTCAATACCAACCCCGTAATCCAACGAAATCTTGCCAACATTTTGGGTTTTGAATGAAAAACACTCCCAACCAAGTACTTGGGCATTCCCCTGACAAACAAAGCTTATAAAATGTAAACTTGAGAAAAAATAATCAACAAGTTACAGGAGCGGGTAAAACATTGGACGTACATATCCCTCAACCTAGCCGGAAGACTTATTCTGACCAAGTCTATTTTGCAAGCAATTCCAACCTTTATGATGTCTGTTTTCCCAACCCCCAAGGGGATTATAGAAAAAATAAGAACTATCCAAAGGGACTTCCTATGGCGAGGAGCGGAAACAAAGAAAAAATGGGCCCTGGTGGCCTGGGAGAAGGTCTGTAAACCAAAAAGAAAAGGAGGCTTGGGGCTACAAGACCCGCAGGTGACCAATGACGCCTACAGGGAGAAACTTTGGTGGCATTGGGTCAAAGAAACTACTACACCATGGGTAAACTTGTGGTAGGAAAAGTATGCCCTGGACATACAAAACCAGGATAGAATCTGCTTCACATGCACCAGGGAAGGTTCATCCATCTAGAACCTATCCTGGCGCAACAAAGCCTAGATTCAGACACACAAATTTTGGGAAGTTAGGAATGGCAGAACAGCCAGATTCTGGGAGGACGCCTAGCAACAGGAACCTAGGATGGAGAAACCGGACAGGGAGGAACTCCAATAGGATCTGATCGTGCAAGGTAAAACTAGAGTCTACCATTACTGGAAACAAGAAACAGATCAAAACAAATGGAGAATCTGGGACACTCTCACTCCACATAATAGAGACCAAACCACAACACCAGTAAAAGAGGTGGAGGAGGAATTGGGGAGACGAAAAATAGCAGTCACAGAAGGAAATGACTAGTTGAGATGGGGACAAAAAGAAGATGGGAATTCAACCTAAAAGAAGTCCGACACTATATCACAGACAAGGACCAAGAAGACCCAACGCAACAATAGGATAAGCTCTAGAACAACCCCCATTGGCCAAAAATAAAAATCTTCCAATGGTTAATACTCCACAATCGAATTCTAACTTGGAAAAACCTAATGAAAAGGGGATTCATAGGTCCATCCAGATGTCACCTCTATCAAGCCAAGGAAGAAACAACAAACCATATCCTTGATGAATGCACCTACATAGCAAAATTCTAGGACTCAGCGGCAGGCATCTTCCGACAGTCCAATAGGATCCGAGGTAACATTTCTGCAACTATCAACACTTGGAAAGAGAACTACAGTGAAAAAAAAGAGGTGAATATCTGTTGGACTCTCATCCTGGGAATGATCATCTGGGCAATATGGAAGGAAAGGAATCGGTGCATCTTCAGGAACGAAAGATGGTCAAAAGGGAAGATCAAGGAAACAATAATCTCCATGACAAGGGAAACAGTACAGATCTGCAACTGCCAAACAAGAAGAGTGCAACTCACAGACTAGGACTCATGAATCCTAGAAGCCTTCCACCTGAAAGATGGACACAACCCCAATCAGGTAATATGGCCACCACAACTCCAAGTAGGTGAGCGCAACTGGAAACCACCACCAGTAGTCTCCCTCAAGATGAATTTTGACAGGGCATCAAAAGGTAACCCAGGATGGACAAGACTGGAAGGAGTAATTAGGAATCGTGAAGGAAATATCATCTGGTTGTATGTTGGGAGTCTGGGAAACTCAACCAACAACATCGTGGAATTCAGATCCCTGGAGACCAGCCTCGAGATTCTAAGCCAGGAAAGGATGACAAATGCCATAGTGGAAGGATATTCCATGTTGGTTATCAACACAGTAAGGAGACTCCAAAATGATACCCGAGTGGGAAAAATTCAGAGGCAATAGCGCTTGGCACATTCCCTGCAAAAAATTCAGGAGAACTTGCATATGGGGATCACAGTGGAGTTGCATTGGGTATGTAGGTTAGCAAATGGACTGGTGGAAAGAATCGCTAACGAGGGGGTCGACAAGGGAGGACCAGAACTAGACATTATCTGGAGTAACATCCTGAATGGTCAGTTCCGAACAGACTGCATCCAACTGGCGAAAAAAGACTATGACGACAACTGAAGTATGGACGACCACATCGAGGATGGAGGTGGAAAAATAACTGAAAGGCAGGATGGATCCAGGTAGAATCCGATCACCCACCACTCAAACATGGGTTACAATGCAGATCCAAGTCACACAACAAGAGGAGGTACGACACCACGGTCCTGTCAATAGGAAGAAGCACAGGGGTTGCTCGTGGGAAAGCAGAAAAGATAATCAGCAGGCGACAAAGGACAAAGGACAAAAGGGTTTTCCATGGTCAAGTATGGGTACCCCCCACCCAAGTACAAATACGGGGAATGGAAATGATCTTCATACAGCAAGCAAAGCAAAGGATTGGCGCAGGGATTACGGAAGGGATCCCAAGAGCACACATACTGAAATAGTGAAAAAGGACCAAAAGGTACACCTTTATGAGTGGTCGATGATTTCCAGGACGCACCTATAGCTAGCGAAGTCCCATAAGAGGAGAAACACCAGGAAGGGCCACAGACCGGAGAGAAGCAATTACAGAGGCCATCTTACATATAGGGAAGGGGCGAATAGGAATAGGAGAAGAACCCAAGGAAAAAACCACCACAAACAAGCCAATATGGTATGAATGAAGAAAACCCATAGTAAGAGAGGCCCATAGGGGAGAGAACCTTCGACAAGCACCCAGAGGATTACAAGGATAGAGCAAGCGGCCAGAGAAGTCAAGGGCACCTTTCTCATGCAAGTTGATCCAAAGGGAAAAGCGTTCATCAACAGGTGGGAGAGAGAAATTAACACCACACGCAAGGGAAAAACCTGGAAGGAACTAATTTAGGAAACTGACGGGATAAGGGACCCAGGGGCCACACAA
This sequence comes from Picea engelmannii, assembly GCA_009831015.1. Taxonomy (NCBI): domain Eukaryota; kingdom Viridiplantae; phylum Streptophyta; class Pinopsida; order Pinales; family Pinaceae; genus Picea; species Picea engelmannii. The sequence continues at coordinate 221,906 of ML791752.1, read as the reverse complement.
TCCAAAAAAACTCTCTACCACAAAACGGTGGAGGAGGCCTGACGAACAAAAATTTTGATAGGCAAGATGAGCACTAACTGGAAAGAGACCAGCAGGGAGGCTATCAGGTACCGCAAGAAGGTGCTCACAAAATTTTTGAATCACCTTAGCAACCTGGAGGCCAGTGAAAAAAGACTAGCTGAGGACCAGAGGAGCCAGAAGGAAAAAATGGAACGAATGGCAGGCCAATTCCACCTTTACCTACGCTATGTCCACCACATGGACATCACTCTAGCAGACCGGAACGAAACACCAGCTTGTATCAGAAATACACGCATGGTGGACCAGAGGAAGGAGAACGAGCGAAGAAAGGATGGAGATGAATGACATCCCATCATCCTGGACTATCATAGGTTCAGCCCCTGGTCAAGTTGTGTTTAGTGTAGGAGCTACCCCTTTTTTATGGCTATGTCTTGTATGTATATGTTTTGGTTTAGTTTTTTCAAATTGTTTTATGGAGGACTGGGTCGATTTTCCAAGGTGGCGGCCCAGCCTTCCCCCCCCCTGCTATCTTAGACAACGTAACTCCGGGAACCCTGATCCGGTTTCCTCTTTGGCAAATCCAGGGATTCCCCTTTTCCTTTTTGTATCATAACTTCTTTCAGTAATATAGGAATTCACACTCACTTACAAAAAAAAAAAAAAAAAAAAACATGCAAAGATTCATCATCGGCTTTTGAATAGGTATAAACCTCTCATACTGCCAGTAGTTCTTCATGATTTACCTCCCAAATTTTTTAAATATCTTCCTATATTTAATGGAGAAGATGATGTTACAACAGAGAAGCACATGGCATCCTTTGAACATTTCACAGATTGCTTAGACATTCAGTATGAGGATGTTGTTGTAATATTGAGAGGGGGGGTCAATCAGTATGAGCACTTTTTACCACTTTCAATCACAATATATAAAATTCAACTTTATCACCAATATATCATGAGCATATAACCATAAGAAGTATCATCACATCAAATAACCACATGCACAGTACAACAGAATTTATGTGGAGACCCAAATGGGAGAAGACCACATAATTATTTCTTATATATATCAAGAATACATTCATAAGAAGCACCAAATTCCAAATTCTCCAACACCAACTGGAGGGAGGAACCAACCCCCTGATTTACAGGCACCAACTTGAAGGAACTACAACTCCCTGAATCTTTGAAACCAATCAGAAGGAGCAACCAATACCCTGATTTATAGGTACCAACCTAAAGGAAGCACCAACTCCCTAATTTCTCCGACACCAACCAAAAGGAGGCTACAACCCCCTTTCCTTGCCTCGTCCTGCCGCCCTGAAATATAAGTGTAGACTTACTATTACTACCACTAATCAACCTATAACTTATGTTGTCACTGATACATCAACCAACCTATCATCGTCACATCAACCAACCTATCACCGTCATTTTCACATCAAGCAACCCAACACTGTTACTATCGCAGATATACCATCATCAACCAACTATAACAAGATTCACTCACATGGATACCAAAACCATCACTATACCATTTACATCAACCATGTACCAAAACCTGTACCATATCATGTACATCAACCATGTACATTAACCTGTACCATACCATGTACATCAACCATGCACATTAATCATCAACCATGTACATCAACCATGTACCACAACCTGTATCATACCATATACATCAGCATGTACCATACTATGTACATCAACATGTACCATACTATGTACATCAACATGTACCGAAACATGTACCTCAACCATGTACCATGTATCCAATATGTGTCAATGTCTCAACAATATGCCTCAAGCATATGATAACATCACCGTGACATATACCAAACCAAATACCAATATATCCAAGATATACTTCTAACAATGTATCATATCATCACAAAGGTGTATCATATCATGTACCATCATCATCAAGACATGCATCAAGCATGTACTATAAACATAACCTTCAATGACACATTTAATCATACCTCTAATCCTATAGAAAATTTTATACACAAAATTACATACCTGTATATCTTCCTCAACTTCAGCAACAAGAGAATAGCATCTTCATCAAACTTTACCTCTGTCTCGTGTGACTAGTTTTGGATTAGTCACAAACCCTAACTTTAAACAATCATAACTCTATACATGTAATGAAAAAATGTCTGAAAGTTTAACCATGGATACTCTGATATATTTCTTCCATCTCCTCAAAATTTCAGGGTCTGAAACTTCTTAGAACAAAAGTTATAGAGAAAATAGAAAACCTTCCTGAATGTTAGCCTATTTTGTAGAGAGAACTTGTACAACATGTCACGTGCTCAATATTTGATATATGATTCTGAAACTCATACACAATATATTACATACTATAATATTTCCACTGAAATTGGTTTCACATAATTTTGATCCTCTGTGAATAAGTTATGATTTTTTTACCCAGAACACATGTTTAATACTAGTTTCAGGACTAGTCAAAACCCTATATTCCACAGAGTGTATCTCAAACAATACAATGACCCAGAAGCTGAAATTTTTACCAATGGTAACTTGATATGTCTTCTCAACCTTCTCCAAATTTTTCTATCTGAATCATTCTATAAAAAACTCTATAGATAAAATGGTAAGGTGGCCTTTAAATAACATACCTTAGAACACATCATCACAAGACTTCATCCTCCCTTGGAATTTCTCCCTTCTTTACTTCATCTTCCCTCTAAAATTCACCTCAAATATCCTCGATTACCTCAAATAAGAATCACTTACTCGCATAAAATATATTCAATATAATGTGTGTGTGAATGTACTTATGAGTGACCTCTTTGTTGAGGAAAAAATATGAAATGATCTTACTCAAGCATTTTCAGATTATGCTTGACTAAAGAAAAATAGAGGGGAATATCACCCTATGTTTATAGCCATCAAAAATAAAATCCTAACTCACAAGTATTGATTACAAGTGCTTAGGCTAGTCTTTTCACAATTATAAGTTTGATGGAAAATTTATTTTAATATGATTTTTTGAATATAATAGTTGCTGAAATAAATGTAGAGATAGAAGTAAAGACACCAAGATGATAATCAAGACATATGAGACATAAATAAATCCTTTATTTCATTCCAATTCACCAAAGAGTCATTCTTTTTACAAAATTTCATGCAGAAATTTCAAACCAAAGTCAAACTTAGACATCCCCGATGGAACATACAAAAGTACCTCTGACAGAAAATAAAAAACTGAACTCTAAAAGTAGGATCAGCTTGCCACGGATTGCTTCCCACTCGAATCTACACAATAGCCTTTATGAGTCATGAAAACTAATTCACAAACAGACAATTCTACACAGACTATCAAAGATGGATCAACACCTCTGAAAAACAAGTGTCTGAATGATGTAATTCATCCCTGAATCTTGTTGTCTACAATAAGACCCTGCTATCATAAAACAGAATTAGGCTTGTGATAAATTAAGGAATGAATGAAAATTGAACTATCTCAGCATAAACTCAAGGAGCAAACCTTAGTATGATTCTCCTTCTATCATCTTCTTGTTCCTCCCTTTCCTTTTGCCTTTAAGCAAATTAGAATTGGTTGAAGTAGTTGAACTACCTCATTAGTTAAGTTAACTAAAGACTCAACCAACTTTTTAGTTAGGGGGGAAAGTAATAATCATAATAAGGGTTATAAATAAATAATAACTAGTAGGTGGGACCCCTTATGACTCCCTTTAGCTCTTAACAATCATAACATTACTAGTTAATTAAGAAAAACACCACTCCTTGTGACTCCCATCATTACATTCATATTTGACAATTATCACATTGATATTTAAAATCATTTTCAAAATATATTACCAATATATCCCAAAAAACCTATTGTCCAAATATCTCAAGTCAACTATTCTCACCAATAGTAAAAATAAATAAAACTTAAAATCCATATTTTCCAGTCTGTGAGGCAATCCTTACTTCATTACTGCTATCACCTTTTAAACTCTTTGAATTTGCCTTATGTTGTGTGGAGCCTTTAGGCCTAATCTCGTAGATCACATGAGTGCAATCCTCCCTTCGTTGCATGCGGGAGGACACTGATTTATCAGAATCGTTTGAAGGTGAGAAAGGGGCAGTAGTGGCTTTCCCTCATAGTAGGCCTTGGTATTCATCCTTTTATTTGAATAGCTCATTATTGTATGCATAATTTATTAGCAATAGTTCCCTTAAAAAACATACATGACTACTCTTTCAAAATATGAAATAGACTTTGTCTTAGCAACATATCAGACTCATGCAATCCAATCCATACAAATTGTTTAACTATTGTAGATGAACAGGGGGTGAACAAAAGGTCCTGGGATATGCGAGGCGTTTGTATTGAGTGAAAAATGATAAAAGAAGAGGGGAAATAATTATGGTTATTGCTCAAAGACAACAACAATCAACTATAATGTAAATCCAAGAATATATTACTTTGTTCCAACCAAGAAACTACGATTTCAAATTGTTTCAAAATAGAATTCTCTTAACTGTAATCAAATTTTAAGAACAAGGAGTGAAAAATGGATGTGGGAATGAGAGGGGGTTGTAATTAGAGAAAAGTGAAATAATGGTAGGGAAAGAGAGCGGGTATTATTCATAAAATTAATTAAGTAATCCATAAAATCATTCCATATCAACGTAAAAGATCCAACACCAACCAAACTGATCACTGTGCCAAAAGAACAACTATTGTGTAAAACTTAAACAATTCTCGTGCATTAACTTGCTCATTGTTCGTAGTCAATTTGTAACACAATGTCATTAAAACAAGACAATATGCATTCCACAACAACCTATAGAGGAGTTATGTTCTTCTCATTTATTCATTTAATATTTTAAAGAAATTCCCAAATTAATAGACAATCACTTAATTCCACTCTTTTCAGCATAAAAAATAAACCACCTTCCATCAACACAGACACAAAAAGCATGCCTGATTTTATCCCTCAATTCCATCTACAATTAAATTGTAACGAGACCATACTACCACAACACTCGTGCTTATGTCTGCTAAGATATATGATATTCATACATAGTGGACAGTCAAACACAATGATTCATAATTCAATTGCAAAGATCCTGACTTTCCATTTAACCACACAGACAACAATCACCATTTCAATTCATATGACGTTGAGGGATACACAAACCACTTAACAAAACACAAGAGCTTTTCAATGTTTGTACAGGTTCAATCATTCTGAATCTAAACATCCACAATGTTGGGTTATCGATCCAACACAATGAGGCAAGAATGGCATGCCCGATATCATAACACAATCGATCAAATTGCAACAGAGCCATATTTAAAAACCTGTGGCCCTCTTTGATGGCACAATCAAATCATATCTATAACATAGACAATGGATGGCCATGCCATAATTTCCATGATTGTAGTACTCCATTCAACAATTTAAAACAAATAGTCACAACAATCATTAACTCAACTTAACATGTTATAGGGATGCCACACATACCCATGCATCACGCATGAAGCATCATTGTGCATTAATCAACTAATGTTGGATTAAAAACTCAACAATTACAATGTAAGAGACAGTGACTATGCATTCAATCAAATTCTCCAATCAACCAATATACAATGTTGATTTTATCAATTTGATTGTCATAATAACCAGTGCAGTGACTAAACCCCAAAATGAACACCATTGTCAACATAATCAACAGAGACGAGCCAGAAACTGAACATTGTCGACAATACACCAACAACTCATAACAATCAACAGTATACCTGGCAGACCATAACGACTCCCTCTATCGAAACCTAGGCTTGAGAAAACAAGGGTTTTCTCTATGGACGAACATAGGGAGACTAAATTCGACCCCCAACACCAGGTGAGAACCTCCAAGACCAATGGTGCACACACAGTGTGTGTAAATTCTAACCTTGTACAATATCTACTGCAAACTGATATTTAGAAAAGAACAGAAAAGATACAATGGCAAATACAAACATTACACAGAGATTTTTCACCTGGAAACCCAAACCGGGAAAACCAGCATATATTATATTCA
>ML791752.1:174297-215289 GCA_009831015.1 Picea engelmannii | reverse complement strand
ATACAATATACATATAGGAGCCAGCGGCATCCAAAACCCTAACCCAATGACCTGGATTAGTCCAAAAACCCTAATTCCTTAACCGGAAATAGAAAACCATCGGCAAAAACCATGTGCCGAAAACCACCTAATATCATGTGGTCTCGAAAATATGTCGTCCCAGAAATATGTCGGCCCGGCGAAAATATGTCGGCCCGAAACCGCGAAAATATGTTACCACAATATGTTACGAAAATATGTTACACTACTACTCATGCAAAGAATATAACACATACCCAACAGGGTGTACCACAAATAACTTCGCAGACAGGGTGACAATTCTTGTGATAGGAGAGATGATTAACAAAGGAGCAAGGTTTTGTTTTGGTCCTGTAACAACACTTAGAACACATAGGGTATAACCCTCGTGGTTTTCCCAATCGACCAAATAACAACACTGGGATATAACAGAGATAGGAAAATAAATATAACCCAATGCGCAACCATTAGTAGCATGAACAAACCATACCCAAGTGAAACAATGTGCACGGACACAAGGCATTTTAAAACCCAGTAACCCCATAAAAACAAACAACTGGGTATGGTGATACGAATGCATGGAGACAACCATCCATTCTAGACCAAATGATACTCTCCAACTAAAACTAGCAAGGATGACATAGAGCATTTATGGCTGCTAACACTCAGAATGACCAATAACATTGTGACTTCAAGTATTCTTGCAATGAAATCACCAACGATTCATCCCAGAAAAATATCACAAATTTACACAATTTCCAGACTTAAGGAAAGAACAAACCCATACATCCTGAGCCAATTTCTATTTCATAACCAGAGAAAATTCATGGATGGCAAAAAGACATACCTGTAACCAAGAGCACCTTAAAAACGCGAGCTTGGTCGAGGGGTTCTTCCTCTGCTTTAAAGTCGGAGCCTAACCACAGCAAAGCACAGTTGAACAATATCCAAAATAGGGTGGCGGCCAGTGGAAGGAGTATGAGTGATGTGCAGTAAATGCACATCACCTCCATCCCCACTCATTCAATTCCTTAGTACACGCCAACCAGCTTCTCATTAACACATTCAATTAAACCATGCATTGGAATTAGCATCTATCACTAGTCAAACACGCCAACCACATCGTATCTTACCATTTCCAACTATATGATAATGCATATTAACCATGTATTTGTATAACTCAATAAATCGCATAGCTATTAAATGGTTATCTAGGATTATCAATGATCATTTCAATTCCAATGCATGTAGAGTAGTATATTAGCATAGTCTAGTTCCTTCCTTTTGCATTTTGTTACATTGCTTTTATTTCTTTCCCAATGCTCTTATATATTATTACTAGCATGTCTCTTATGCAGGTATCCTAGTCATGGATCCAATAACAGATAGCAATGATAACAATGAATAACATAGGTTGTTGTAACATAAAAATTGAGCCTAGAGTAGAAGAAAAAACACATAACATGCCTTATCCATCATCCAATTGTCGCAATTAGAACCCACACATAACAGGCCTTATTCATTTCCAATAAAACTCAGATTTCATCAATGATGTAAGCAGTGTCGAACAACATCATAACCATGAAATAAGAGCTAGACCTGATCTTTGAATCTACAAGGGGTCCCACCTACTAGTATTATTTATATTGTTAACTTATAATAATAGGTTTTAGCAATACTTTGCGGGCAAAAAAATTCATTGCGATTTTAATCATCAACAAACTGGCGACTCCACAGGGAAATTTGTTTTCAACGGATTTAGAACTCAATACTCATGGTCTCGCAAACCAAGAACAACAGGTCAAGAAGATATAACCAAAGTGATCATGTAAGAGGGGGAAGTGAGCGGATTTAATGGAAAAATGATTAGGAATTTGGGAATAACTCATGAAAAGTGTTAAGTATGAGGGGGTTTATCCCTGTATGCATGATCATTCAACCAGATTTTACTCTTTACTTCAAGGAGAGAAATTTATGGACTTTCTCTTTATTTCTCAAATGGATGAAGAAATGGAAAGTAGAAGCGAGAGATAACCAATCTCTTTATAAAACAGCAGTGAAAGCAGATAACAAATCCAAGTGTGTTCTCAGGGGAAACATCGTAACTGTTGTGTAAGATTGACTGTTATTGATCAACAAAATATTCCAGGAGTGTGATTGTGGAAGAACTGATCCAACACCTTATTTTGACCAAATTAACTAAGAGATGGTACAAAACAAAACATGGCAGAAGAAAAATTGCAAGATTAAAACAACGGCAATAAAAAGACAGAAATGAAAAAGCCGCAAGAAATGTTTTAACACAGAAGGTAGAAGTCAAACTACTGTAAAGAAAAAAAGAGAAACGCAAAATTGAAAGCAGAGCTAGGCTACTAGTATACAGAAAATCCATACATCATTAGAACTGTTCATGTCGGTCCCTCATAATGTTTCAAATGAGAGTCGTTAGTGTTGCAGGAAAACAATTTCTCCTGTAAATCCTTTGGAATGTAAGAGTTAGTGTCCGGGACAAAAGAAATTTTGAAAGGACCCAGAAATAACACTTGGAAATCTGAAGTGATCATCATCCCCTTAACATATATGATTAGATAATCAAGGTAGATATGGGTATTGATCAATTCATCAAGAGTTGTGTGTATAGGTCTTTTAAAAGCAATACTTGCATCAGGTAAGCCAGAAAATAGGCATTTATAAGTCATGGTACCCTAATTCTTGATAAGAGTGATTTTGTGAACATCTTCCCCATTTCCCTTGATTTTACTATAACCCAAAATTTTGTCAAGTAAGGGCCTCATCTTTGACCTTACAAACTGTTGCAGAATCATTCCCATATTGAGGAGAGGAAAAGGATTTATCATAATAGCTTGAATGAAAGTGTGAAAAATAATGCAGGTTCTAATATGATCAATGGTCTTCGAAATAGGTACCCAATTGGAAACCCATTCAGAGTAGACTAGAAAAATAATCCCAACCTTTAAGAAATTTTCCAATTCCCTTTGAAAAGTTACTTTAAAAGTAGAGTTAATAGGTCTTTGTTTTTGCCTATCTGGTTTCATGCCTTCCTTGATGTGAATAGAATGTTGTGTAAGACCGGGATCAAAACCATGAAGATCTTCATAAGACCAAGCAAAAATATTTTCATATATAAAATGATCATGCACACACCGGCTGAGAACCTCCAAGACCAATGGTGCACACACAGGGTGTACCACAAATAACTTCGCAGATAGGGTGACAATTCTCGTGATAGGAGAGATGATGAACAGAGGAGCAAGGTTTCGTTTTGGTCCTGTAACAACACTTAGAATGCACAGGGTATAACCCTCGTGTTTTTCCCAAATGACAAACTAACAACGCTGAGATATAACAGATCTAGGAAAATAAATATGACCCATTGTGCAACCATTAGTAGCATGAACAAACCATACCCAAGTGAAACAATGCACAGGGACACAAGGCATTTTAAAACCCAGTAACCCCAAAACAACAAACAATTGGGTATGGTGATATGAATGTGTGGAGACAGCCAGCCATTCTATACCAAATGAAACCCTCCAACTAAAACTAGCAAGAATGATAGAGAGCCTTTATGGTTGCTAACACTCGGAAAGACCAATAACATTGTGATTTCAAGTATTATTGCAATGAAACCACCAACGATTCATCCCAGAAAAATATCACAAATTTACACAGTTGTTAGACTTAAGGAAAGCACAGACGCATACATCCTGAGCCAATTTCTATTTCATAACCATAGAAAATTCATGGATGGAAAAAATACATACCTGTAACCAATATCACCTTAAAAATGAGAACTTGGCGGAGTGGTTCTTCCTCTGCTTGAAAGTCGGAGCCTAACCATAGCAAAGCATAGTTGAACAATAGCCAAACTAGGGTGGAGGTCGGTGGAAGGAGTATTAGTGACATGTATTAAATGCACGTCACCTCCATCCCCACTCATTCAATTCCTTATTACTTGCCATCCAACTTCTCATTAACACATTCAATTAAACCATGCATTGGAATTAGCATCTATCACTTGTCAAACGTGCCACCCACATCATATCTTACCATTTCCAACTATACGATAATGCATATTAACCATGTCTTTGTATAACTCAACAAATCACATAGCTATTAAATGGTTAGCTAGGATTATCAACAATCATTTCAATTTCAATGCATGTAGAGTAGTATATTAGCATAGTCTAGTTCCTTCCTTTTGCATTTTGTTACATTGCTTTTATTTCTTTCCCACTGCTCTTATATATTATTACTAACATGTCTCTTGTGCAAGTGTCTCAATCATGTATCCAAGAATGGATAGCAATGATAACAATGGATAACATAGGTCATTGTAACATAAAATTTGAACCTAAAGAAGAAGAAAAAACACATAACATGCCCTATCCATCATCCAATTGTCGCAATTAGAACCCACACATAACAGGCCTTATTCATATCCAATAAAACTTAGATTTCATCAATGATGTAAGTAGTGTCGAACAAAATCATAACCATGAAATAATATCTAGACCTAATCTTTGAATCTACAAGGGGGTCCCACCTACTAGTATTATTTATATTGTTAACTTATAATAATAGGTTTTAGCAATACTTTGCGGGCAACACTCTTGAGGTGTATATATATTTTTTCTAAGTAACCTCTTTCCTTAACTTTAGGGCTTCTTGAACTTTCTTATTACAACCACTTTACCCTTTCATTGACTTACAACCAATTAGGGGCTTCTTAACCCATATTTGGGGCTTCCAACTTCATGACCTCATAACTCCTCAATCTTGAGGAACTACGTAAAGTTCCACCTAATGTTGGAAATGGCATGATGAGGACTATCCATCTATGAGTGTGTTACATGCATTTACAATGTCCTTCCTATCCTTATTCCTCAAACAACTTCACGATTCATGACCACACCTATGGGTTTCTTGTATACTTATTTAAAGAATATTGTTGTGAGGGCCATGCTTAGAGATATCCCATAAGGGGACCACTTTCGATACTTCTCCAAATACACTCATCACATTTGTTGACATCAATGACAACCACTGATTGTTGACATCAATGACAAACAATTGTCCAACAACATCAATGAAAACCAACTATCCAACAATATCTTCCTATGGTATTGATGGCAAAAATTATACTCCAATGCTCATACTCCACCTGTGACCAATGCTCCTCCGATGTTTCTCTCCACATGTTTCTCTCTCCCTTTGACATCAATGGAAAAGGGTATCTCCCTTTGGGGTCGTTTACCCTATCTTCATGCTTCTAATATTTCTCTTCCAATCTTTCTCTTTCTCCCCCTTTTACATCATGGGTAAAAGGTTAACTCCCCATGTCAATATAACTTCTTTGAACAATCTTTCACTGACTTTGTGTGCTCCCCCTATCTTCATGCTTCTAATCTCTTTCTATGACAATTTATCCTCCTTGAATTTTTTGTAATATGTTGTGTGTTAGAAATGTAATTTTTACAGTTAGAGTCGGTCCTAGATGATTCGTAAGTCATTTGTCAAAATGTGTGAGGTCAGGAAGCGAACAACGAATGGGTCAAAATAAACAACTAGTGGGTCTGGCCCTTGGAGTCTAGAAAGGGCATAATGATTAGTTATGTGCGACTTGTAAAGGTCACTTTCTTGAAAGATTGAGTCCTGTCAGAAAAGGGGAATTTATGTGCCTAAGATCGGGGCAATTTGTTGGGACAAAGGTCACATTGATGGATATAATGAACATCATCACCTAATTATAAAGTTATAAAGGTAAAAAATCACGACGCTCATATCATGTATACTTTGTCTCTCTTATCATTTGTACTTTGCACACTTCAAAGTGTACCCGTCACACGAGTTTGCTGCGTAAATCTTCAACCCTCTTCCAAACTTCTCGTTGCCATGGATTTATCATCCTTTGTCATGATTCCATTCCACACCTGTTCAAGCATAAATATTGATCACCTTGCATGCCTCTTCTTTACTTTCTCGATTTGTGCATTGTCTGTGGTTTTTTCTGCAAATCCTGGATCCCTTCATTGTGGGAAGGCTGATTGTCTTCGTTCATATTATGAGTCTGTTCATTCAAGTTGTCGTGTCTTCTTCATCATTTTCAGTCATTTTTTAAAGCCTATTGGAGTTCATTGCAAGCTAACATATTGGACGATATTTATTTTCGCATTCAACCTTTCTTCTTTGGGTTTTCTTCCTCTCACGTTGAATTTCTTTCCATGCCTATATTCTCTGTCTCACAAAAAGTCTCCCAACACCTTTCCACCATGCCAGAATTTTTCATCGCACTTCCCTACTGCGATGAGCCTCCCGTCGTTGTTTGTCACTGCCCTGATCTCCTACTACGCCAAAATTTTCCATCGCGCCTTAAGGCCGCGCAGTGGACTCCTGGGGTTGATTTTTCTTATCACATGAATTTTTTTTCATTTCCTTTCTGATAGGTCTTTGCGAAGTACATCATTCTCATTTATCGCGCAAAGAGAGTTTTATCGTTCATTACCGCACGTGCGAAAAAAATACACATTAACATCATGACAACATCCCAAAGCATAAGAAAGAAGGCGTGAAGTGGCAGGGCCATAAGGTCTGAGCCTCAAGACCTGGAATCAACCAATGAAGGTTCGGAGATCAGGGACTCTTTTGAGAAGGTCAAATGTATGCGCTTTTGTGAAAATATCAAAGGATACAATGTGAAGCTAGATGAATAGTTATCCCTCAGGTTTAATGGGATCTGCATGACCATTGTGGGAATCACCTTCCGAGTGACAGAGGAAACTCTACCAACTGCGATGGCGATCCCTTTGCACGGTGAAAAGTGATTTAAAGGCATGCCTTTAGACATTTCATCCTATGAAGACTTTATCAAGCCTAACTACCTAAATGGAAAAATCAGAGCAGGCGTTCCAACTCAGTACCTCCATGAGCCTTTCCAAAATCTCTTAAAGGTAATTAGAAGGTATTTCACCTTTGGAGGAAGGTTTGATAGAGTATACCCATATCACATCATGTTTTTGATGCACTTCACCGGGAAAAAACCTTTGAACCTACCTTTCTTCTTGCATCGAATCCTAGAAAAGATGGTAGACAATGTCTAGGCTGAGGTGAGTAAAAAATTATTCCATGTGTCAATGATCAAGTTGTTGATAGTCGAAGAGTTGAGACAATCGGGAAAAGACTAGGATTCATTTCTAATTTCAGCCGACATCCCCAAGGACCCCAAAGAAGACTTTCCTCTATCCATGAGAGAAACAACATTCCACAATGTAGGAGAAAGAATGGAAGAGGCCACAAGAAAAGGAAAGGAAATAGAAGATTCGTCATCCCACCAACCAACACCCCGTAAAAGAGGTAGACCAAGGTTGATCAAGAAGCCCAAGGAGACGCAAGCTCCCAGCAAACCGCACACCAAGTCTATTGCTGAGAGGTTACTCATGCGCATCATTCAACTACAACCTGTTGAAGGGTCAAGCAGGGGAAGCGATGAAAGACAGAGAAGGTCAAGCGATCAAAACACAAAGGCTTAGGGGTTGTCGCAACAGCTGAAGCAAGCGTAGCTCGCTATTGTCGAATTGTATCAGGAAAACAGATAATTAAGAAGATATTTGGAAGAAAGGACTAATGAAATGCTAACGTCATAGAGCCAAGCAAGGAATGAAAATTGGCTCAAAAGACATCTCATAGAGGTGAAAGACGTAATCATTCAGATGCGGGAGGAACAAAGGGTGTTAGAGGAGATAATCATAGAGCACTTCAAGGAATGTAGACCGACCATCGATAAGGCCCACGTCACTCTTGCCAACACTCAAGAAAAGTTGAAAGGAAATGTAGTCTTGTGGAGACAAGTGAAGAATCTGAACAGATGAAACCAGTCTCTTAGAAAAACAATCAGAGTTGTAAGATTGCAGGTGAGGCCAGAGGCATGAGTGAGACAGCCCCATTTTTCCCTTTTTGATCTTGGCATGGAATATTTCTCCCCGCATGTCCTATTTTCTTCCGGTAACAAGGAGTCTGAAGGGGCACCCGCACGGTGAATATTCGTCACGCAGATGCTGCAAAATTTCCTATTGAGGAGGACAGGTGGAAGCAGAATGCATGACAACTTTGGAAGAGATGAGTGGCCTCCCAATCGTCGTTGCCACCTGGAGTTGCACATGCGAATGAAAATAGACGTCTGTTACACCAACTCCTCACGTACATGCTACAACCAATGATCGTGCAACAACAACCAAAGCCCATTACGCAAAGTGTCAAAGTTTCCTATAGTGCGCTCAATCACTCTAGCACCCCATAAAAGAAAAATATGATCTATCATAACCTAATGACTGAATATTACTCATGACTGGAATGATTGAGACGAAGGTGTCGGTTATGATATGATTGGGTGCATTCTGGTTTCCATTTTTAGTAAACTCTATTCAAAGGGTCATCTGGGAGGAAGTAACAGAATCCAAAATTCTAGGAGAAGTCGTTGATGCATAGCAGCCTGAGAGGGCGTAGTTTCTTCTATATATTGTATATTTTCAATGTAAGTCAGTTTGGCAAAGTAGTGTGGACAAAGGACTCTTGAATGTAATCCTTGAATCTGAATAGAAATGACAATGCAGAAGTCCCTAGGCTTTGATGAAAAGATTCTAATGGTGATGGTTTGATGTATTGCGATCCTATCCATGTATGTACTTCATGTTTCTTGTAAATTCATATATGTTCTCTTTGTTTAAATTGGAATGTCTGACGAGTTTAAAATTCATCGCACGGTGCTTTAGACTCATCCATTTAAACTCTGTGTTTTATTCTAAGTAAGTTATAATTCATCTTTAATGGTGCTCTGATTTTCTTTATGTACCTTTCTCTTCTATCATACACAACGAATTTTAAATTGAAATACCATTGCCTATTTAGCATTTATCCTCTCAAAGTTTCATTTACCAGTCATTGATTTCTCTCTCTTTCAAGAGGTTGATGCCATAGCCCAAGGTTCTATATATCCTTACCAGCGAAACCAGAAACATTTCCCAAACACATAAATCTAGTCAACAATCCAAAGTCATTATCTATCAGAGACTAGGTCTCAGAGAAAGCCCTCTCTATATTGGAAAGGATAGTTTCCAGTCTTAAAGTTGGTATGTATGTTACCTCTGTCATTTTTTTTCTCAGCCAAAGGAATTTACAGAGTGCTAACATCGTGTAGATAAATGTGGGATTTCCTGTATAAGCTTTCTTTCCTCTCTTATCATGTTCTTTGTCCATTAGTGCTTCTTCTTGTAATTCACTAACATATATATAAATCATTCAAAGTTACTTGACTTCAAGTCTTCATAACTTTTCAATTTCACATCAATGACCATACCTTCTTCTAATGATATATCTTTTTTTGTGCATTTTACTGCTTGCATTATTGATTCCACTTGTCCACTGATTCCACTGATTCCACTAATTCCAATTGTTACTGTGCTTTCATCCACTATCAAGTATCTGTTTAGACCTATCAAATCTCTCATGAATCCATATATATCCACGTGTCATAAAATTCCCATGACTTTTCTACTCAACTGCATACAATGATAACCCATTTGTTGCACCTGATCACAACATATTATGCACTTATGCTATCAAATTATTCTTAAATTTCCTTTCCAAGATCTGCAAACAATTCTCATTACTCGAAAGATATTTCTCTGATCTATAGAGTTGTTTCTTATATTCCCTCTCTTCAATATTCATATTTACTGGGAGTCTCCAAGATGGATGGCTCAGAAAAGTATCTGCTCTGATGCAGAGTAAATCTTCCTCTTTGTCTATGGAGACATATTCATTTTCATCCTCTTCCTGAATCTTGACATTCCTTTCATCATTTTTCTGGATTCTAATATATTCCTCTTCATCCTCTACCTAAATTTTGACACCTTCCTCTTAGCATATGAATTCATTATGATCTTGTGCTATTGTAAATGTTGTGAGTATGATCTTTGGGACCTGATTTTCATTTACCTTCTCTTCTTGTTTTTCATTTCTTCTCTAAACCTTCATGTATCTAACATCATTTTTTTCCTTCATGGGAGGCTCTATCATGCTTCTAAAATTTTGCATTATGTGTCCATAATTGTGGAATTTGTAACATTCAATATTATGTGGAGCCACATAAGCATTTATTGCTTGAAAATTTCTTCCATAATCCCTGCAATCTACATATTTATGTCCAAAGTTAGTACAAGTAACAAAATGACCATAAAAGAAACTTACATTCATGTGAGTGATTGATATTCTTTGTGGTGTATTCCTTTTGAATTCTTGCCTTTGCTAATCACGATCTTCTCTTTGGTTGTTTCCTTCACAATCATTGAAGCTTCTTTGTTGCCTAAATGTAGAAGGTCTTTTGTGTTCATTCCTTTCTGATTCTTATTGACCATGATTCCTTCCTTTGATAACTTATGCATAACTCTTTTGTTCTATTGATTTCGTCATGGAGTTTGAACCTTCCTCAAAATTAACATTCTTGTATCCTAGTTTGGATTTGTCACTGTATGGCCTTTCACTATTGAGAATGTTTTCTAACACTTGAAAACTTGTTAAGTTCTTCTTGAGATTGTTGATTTCAACTCTCAATGTCATAATTTCTTTTTCAAGCTTCTCACACTCTTTTTCTTTCTTTATCATTTGGATATGCATTACTTCCTTCTCTTTCCTTCTTCAAGTTGGGTTTTCAAGGATATGATTTCTTCTTTCAATGATTTGTTTTTCTTCCTTTCTTTCTTCAGCTCAGTTAAAGCACTAATTAATTCTACCTCAAGATCCACTTCACCTTCTTCATCGCTTTCAGGAGTTATTTTCTTATTTCTGTAACCATAAAAATTTATCTCTCTAACTCACTATTGCTTTCATCATTTTCATTAGATGAAGAATTGTCTTCTCTTGAGTGGAGATTTTTCTTGAAGACTTTCCTTTTATCTCCTTTCTTGTTTCCCTTTTGATATGTCTTTTCTTTCTTGGGATCTTCTTCTTCATCACTATCTTATTTCTTAGCATAAGGACACATATTCGCAAAATGACCAATTTTACCACAATTAAAGCATTTTAAAAGAATCATACATTTGTACTTGTCAGTTCCTCTCTTCAACTTCCTTGCGAAGTTGGCTATTTCTTCGTCCTTGTATGAATCATTACTATAGATTCAACAAATTCTTCTCCCAATCATTTAATTTCATTCATTTTTTCATCAACTCGTAAAAAGTAGGTTGCAATGTCTTCATATTCCTTCATTTTCAACAATTCAAATTGATCTCTCTAAGTCTGAATCTTGGTTTCCTTGACTTTGGCATCTCCTTCATAAAATTCTCAAGTTTGTCCCAAATCTACTTTGCAGAATCACAATGCATAACCTTGACATATACCAAATCAACTAGAACATTCAGGATAGAATTTTTAGCCCTCAAATTGTTTTGAATGAGTTTCTTTCCATCGTTATCTATTGGGAGAGTAGTGGGATATTTCTATCCATCTACTACTAATTTTCAAACATCAAATCCATGTACTTTTACATATGTTTTCATCCTTCTTCTCCATAATGCATAGTTTTGTCCATCAGAATGTGGTATTCCATTCTTGTACATATTGGTGCTCTCCATGATCTACCTTCCAGTGGTTAGACTGTTTTCTTAAAGGACCTGCTCTGATACCAATTGTTGGAATACTTGGGGGGGTGAATTATTATGAGCATTTTTTATCACTTTCAATCACAATATATAAACTTCAACTTTATCAATAGTAAATCATTTATGATTGCATCCAATATATCATGAGGATATAACCATAAGTAGTATCAGCACATCCAATAACCACATGCACAGTAAACCATAATTTACGTGGAAACCCAAATGGGAGAAAACATCGAAATGTTTTCTTATACATATCAAGCATAAATTCATAGGAAGAACCAACTTCCAAATTATCCAACACCAACTGGAAGGATTTACCAACCCCCTAATTTACAGGAACCAACCCGAAGGAAGCTACAAATCCCTGAGTTCTCCAGCACCAAACCAAAGGAGGCACCAACCCCCTGATTTATAGGAACCAACCTAAAGGAAGAACCAACCCCATGAGTTCTTTGGAACCAACTAGAAGGAGGCTACAACCCCCTTTCCTTTCCCCATCCTGTCGCCCTGAAATATAAGTGTAGAATCATTGTTACTATCACTGATCAACCTGTAACATCCACTGTCATTGATACATTAATCAACCTTTCATTGTCGCATCAACCATCTTTTCACTGATACATTAATCAACATGTCATTGTCACATCAACCAACCTATCACTATCACATCAACCAACATTTCACTATCACTATCACATCAACCAACCAGTCCATGTCACTATCGCATATATACCATCATCAACCAGCTATAACCAGATCCACTCACATGGATACCAAAACCATCACTATACCATGTAAATCAACCATGTACCATATCATGTACATCAACCATGTACATTAACATGTACCATACCATGTACATCAACCATGCACATTAATCATCAACCGTGTACATCAACCATGTACCATACCATATACATCAACCTATACCATACCATGTACATCAACCAGTACAATACCATGTACATCAACCATGTACCATGTATCCAAGATGTGTCAATGTCTCAACAATATGCCTCAAGCATGTGATAACATCACCATGAAATATACCAAACCATATACAAATATAGCCAAGATATACCTCTAACAATGTATCATATCATCACAAAGTTGTACCATATCATGTACCATCATCATCAAGACATGCCTCAATCATTTACAATAAACATAACCATCAATAAAACATGTAAATCATACCTATGATCATGTATCAGACCTAATACACAAAATCATAGACTTGTAGCTCTTCCTCAACTTCAAAAACAAGAGAATAGCAACTTCGTCAAACTTTACCTCAGTCTCGCGGGACTAGTTTTGGATTAGTCACAAACCCAAACTTTCAACAAGCATAACTCTGTACCTGTAATGAATAAAGGTATGATTTTTTTTCCACGGATACTCTGAGATATTTCTTCCATCGCCTAAAAATGTTAGGGTTTGAAACTTTTCAGAAAAAAAGTTATAGTGAAAACCGAAAATCTTTTTGAATTTTAGCATATTCTAGAGAGCGAACTTGCACAGCATGCCACATGCTCAATATTTGATATATAATTCTAAAAATAGCACACAAGATATTAAAGATAGTTATATTTCCACTAAAATTTGTCTGGCATAATTTTGATCCTCTATGAAGAATTTATGATGTTTTTACATGAAACACTTGTTTCAGACTAGTTTCAGGACTAGTCCAAAACCCTATCTTCCATAGAGTGTATCTCCAAAAATACAAATACCTAGAAGATAAAATTTTTACCACAGGTACCTTGACATGTCTTCTCAACCTCCTCCAATATTTTCTATCTGAACAATTCTATAAAAAAATATATAGCACAATTGGTAAGATGACATTTAAATAACATACCATAGAACACATCATCACAAGACTTCATCCTCCCTTGAAATTTCTCCCTTCTTTACTTCACTTTCCCTCTAAAATTTTCCTCAGATCCCCTTGGTTACCTTAGATAATAATCACTTACTCACATAGAATATATTCAATAGAATCTGTGAGTGAATGTACTTATGAAGGACTTCTTGAGGTGTATATATACTTTTTCTAAGTAACCTCTTTTCTTAACTTTAGGTATTCTTGAACTTTATTTTTACAACCACTTTACCATTTCATTGATGACTTGCATCCAATTAGGGGCTTCTTAACCCATCTTTGGGGCTTCCAACTTCATTACCTCATAACTCCTCAACCGTGAGAAACTACGTGATGTTACACCTACCAGAATGATGAGGAATATCCATCTATGAGTGTGTTACTTGAATTTACAGTTCACTTCATGTATTTATTCCTCAAACAAATTCTGGCTTCATGACCACACCTATGAGTTTCTTGTAGACTTCTTCAAAGCATCTTCCCATGATGACCATGCTTAGAGCTACACCATAAGGGGACCACTATGGATAATTTTTCAAATACACCCATCACATATGTTGACATCAATGACAACCACTGCTTGTTGACATCAATGACAACCACTACTTGTTGAAATCAATGACAACCAATTGTCAAACAACATCATTGACAACCAACTATCCAACAGATGTTCGCTCAGTCTTTAGTAGGAGAAGTGAAAAGATAGTTTAGAGACTTACCAGTTGAATCTATTACTTCTTGGACTAACTTGTATGATGTTTTCTTGTATAAATGGGCTGAGGGAAAATCAGATCATCAATACCTCTCTGATTTTTATACTATAAGAAGAAATAATGGTGAAAATATTACAAAATTCAACAAAAGTTTTGAAATTTATATCGCAATTTAACTATTGAAATTCTCTGAATTTGTTTCCAAGGTATACTATGCCTTAGCACATCATTCTGATTTATCATTTTATCTCAAAGAAAGAAATTTTTTTGGAAAAAAAAATTATATACGTTGAAGAAATTGAAAACAATTTATGGGCTTGTGGGATGTTGCCTGATCAAATAGAGGAGGATATGAATACAGAAGAGCAGAAAGAAGAAGATGAATAGGAAGAATTAGATATGCATATTCCATATTAGCAACGGGTAAATGATTGTGAAACTTATTTTTTCATTAATTTCTTGAATGATTTTCATAGTGAGAAAAGTGAATTTATTAATTATGAATCTGAACAAGAGAGCTGCTATGAGTATATTTTAGAAAATTTCTCTATATTTGTTTTTAGAGAGCTTAAATATCCATCATCTTATATATGATAGATATGATTCAGAAGCATAGTTTAATAGTGAAGAAGAGAATCTCTCTAAAGCATCATCTTCAACATTTTTTGATGTTGAGTTGGTGTATGATGAATATGAGGATTTTGATGAGGAGATAACGAGATTTAAAGAAATAATTTTTTCATTATCAAAATTTGAAATGTTTAAGGATCACACTGATGATTAGCAAATTGATTATGTTGACTTTTAATTTAATGAAAATGAAGTCAACATATTGTCTCTTTCCTCTTCCTCATTTGATGAACACATGGAAGAACCTTATTTTATCAAGAAAGTGGATATTGTGCAATAACAATTCAATTTTTGGGAACAAAAGGAGGAAGACTCTCATAATTTTTAAGATCCTATTAAAGACTATTTAAACTATTTTTCAAATAAAATCAACTCATCATTATTTCACTATGAGTGTGAGGTTCAATTTTATGATGAGCCACAAATAGATATGTTGCTACCTATGATATTTAAGGACTTATAGCTTAATGATCATAAACAAATATTACTTGGATATGCACCAGTGGAACAATCTTATCTTATTAGTAGAACAAAGATCTTGATAAAGGAGTGCAGTCTTTTGAACAAATACAATGGTCATACAAATAATCAGGTACTCATATCTTATCAGTATGAAGATGTGTTATCAATATTCTTAGAGTCATCATGTAATGAGAGTTTTTCATCATTCTTTGACTATACATATAAATTGTATGGTAAGTTTCCCATCACTCTTTTCCTACAATCATTATTCTTGTTTTTCTTAGTCATTTCCAGTAAGAGAGTTTATAATTTAATTAATGAAATGCTTACATGGTATCATTGGAAGTTTGTTTATACATGACCAAGTTAAGTTCACCTAGATAAAGTAGAAAGCTTGTATATAAATAAAATTTGTAGCAATTATGTTACTAAGTAGCCTAGATTATTTTAAATAAATAAATACTAAGTCTCTCTTTCTTATTTAATTATAAGAATCTTTATAGAAATAATAAACCTAGTCAATAGAAGAAAAATAAGCATGTTTTTTTGACAAGTTTGGTGAAGATTTTATTTATTTCTTTATTTTGAATTGAAAAGGTATGTTTAGGATAATCCTTGTAAATTTAAATTTGATATTATATTATAGCTGATAAGATTTCTCAAGGTTAACCTTTAAACATAAGACATTTTTGTAAATGCAGATTCTACCTATAGGAGAAGGTATAGTTTGAACTAAAGGAAAATTAATCTTAGATTATCCTAAAACATGTATACATTCCTACTCTATTTTCAAATATAAAACAAATATCATCCCTTGTGTTTTCCAACACATTGATTGGCCCCACTTCAAAATAATAAAGTAAAAATTAAAAGACAGATGGTGAAAGGAAATTCAAAATTTTGATTCCCCCATCTTGTCCAAAAGAGATGATGAAAGGATATTCATAAAATGATTGCCCTAATCTCAAAAAAACTATTTAAATGAAGTGGCGAAAGGAAATTCAAATTGGGGTTTGCAGATAACTTCTAAGAGGCTATGGATGTTTGTTGAAAGTGAAGCGATATATGTGATGTCTGTGAAGGTTGATACTACATATCTTTATCATTACTCTGTTATTAATTATTTTTCAGTAATTTATGTATATTAATCTGATTAGGTTTTATATGAAATAAATCTAAATATCCTTGAGCTAAGATAAAATAAGTTAGAAATATGATATTTTAATTAAATTTAGATTGATTATTTTAGACAATTCTTGAGTAAGTTTTAATAACAAAATTATTTCATTAGCCTTTCTTGAAATTTATTTTAGGGAATAATGATTCCATTGACCAATAACAAAGAAATTTGGTCTGCAAGATATTTATTGTCTCACAAGGAAACACAATCTTGAGATGGAACCTGAGGTTGTAACATAATCAAATTTTTAAAACACATGTTTTAAGTTTCAAATAAAATCCAAAATTTATAGGAATTTTGGATTAAATTAAAAAAAAATACTTTTTAATAAAATTAACTTATTATATTGGATCGATTTTATTGTTTTAAAAAACTTTTTTTAACTTTAGAATAGAACCTGGGGAAACCTACCAGGAAATTCCACTCATTTCAAGGGTGGTACCTGTTGAGGAAAATATATGAAATGTTCTTACTCAAGCATTTTTAGATCTTTCTTGGCTAAAGCAAGATAGAAGGGAATATCACCCTATGTTTATAGCCTCAAAAATTGTTTCCTAATCCACCTGTATTGGTTACAAGGGCTTAGGCTATTTTTTTTTTATAAATAAAAGATTGTTGAAAAATTCAATATTTACATAATTTTCTGAATATAACATATGCAAAAGTAAATGTAGAGACAGAAGAAAAAATACCAAGTCAATAATTAACACAGATGAGACAGAAAGCAATCGCTTATTTCATTCCAAGTAATCAAAACAATCATTCTCTTTACAAAATTCCTTGAGGAAGTTTGGACCAAAGTCAAACTTAGATGTCCCCAATGAAAACCATACAAAAGGACCTCTGACAGGAAGTAAAAAACTGAACTGTAAAAGATGGATCAACTTGCCACGGATTTCTTCCCACTCGACTCTGCACAATATCCTTTATCAGAAATGAAATTTAATTCACAAATAGACAAGTCTACACAGACTATCAAAGATAGATCAACACCTCTGAAAAACAAGTGTCTGAATGATGTAATTCATCCTTGAATCTTGTTGTCTACAATAGGACCCTACTGTCATAAACTATAATTAGGATTTCAATGAATTAAAGAATGAATGAAAACTGAACTATCTCAATAAAACTCAAGAGCAGACCTTAGTATGTTTTCTCCTTCTATTCCCCCCTTGTTCCTCCTTCTCTTTTTACCTTTAAGCAATCAGAATTAGTTGAAGTAGTTAAACTACCTCTTTTAGTTAAGTTAACTAAAACTCAACTCACTTTTAGTTTAGGGGGGAAATTAATAAAATAATAATAAGGGTCGTTAATAAATAATAATTAGTAGGTGGGACCCCTTGTGACTCCCTTTAGTATCCTAACAAACATAAACACAACTAGTTAATCATTCAAACACATCCCTCCTTGTGGCTCCCATCATCACTCTCATAATTTGAAAATTAATATCAATGATATTTGAAACCATATCCAAAAAAATATAATATCCAAAATATCTAAAAATAGTTTGTTGTCCAAAAACTTTAGCAGTCAACCATAGATGATTTTAGGGGCTAAATTTCACAAATGGGATAATTTTCCATGGTTTTCCCAAGAAAAGATTCACCAATCTCCATTTTTTTTTTAAATGATTCGCCCAAATTCCATAGAATAAAATTATTTTACCTTAAAAATCACTAAAATTTTATAGAAACTATATAAAATCCTTAGAAATTTGAATATTTTTACAAAAGTATCGCCAAGCATTTTACATTTTTCATATTAAGGACTAGTAATATTAGCTCGGGTTTCTACATTTTAATAAAAAAACTCATCCTTAAAATTATCCCTGTAGTCAACTGTTCTCAACAATCAATAAATAAAACACTTAAAAACCATATTTGCCACTTTGGGAGGCAATTTTCCCTTTGTTGCTACTGTCTCCCTTTGATTTTTCTGAATTTTCCTTAGGCTGTGTGGAGCCTTTAGGCCTGATCTCACTGATAACATGAGAGAAAGCATCTCTCAAGTGCATGTGGGATGAAACAGATTTGGCAGAGTCACTTGAGGGAGAGGAGGGGGCAGCAACAACTTTTCCTTTATCAGGTACATGGTGGGATTTAGTTTTTATCCTCTTACTTGCATGGGAAGACTGTATAGGCGAGTGTACATGGGAAGCTTGGACAATAGGGTTAACCAGTGAAGGAAGAGAAAGTAGTGACAAATTGGGCTAGCCATGATGTTGGGAGACTATCAGGTGGACAATCTCTTACCATCCGTAATTTGCAGGGACTTCGGGTTGTAATGAGACATGAGGGGGAATTGGGATACTAGGGACATGTGGGGGTTGGAAAGGAGGCCTTTTTGGCCTAGGTTGGACTACCCCTTGTCCAATACAATTGAAAAATATAGCTTGGAATATCTGGTTCAACTCTTGTGGATCTGCATCAAAATGTATCGAAAACCTTGGCTTTCTAGGGGCCCTATTCAAATTTCCTCTTCCCCTATTATTCCATCCATGGCTTCCTCTGGTGAAGAAACTCATTCTTGTATGTAGCTTTTATTAGAAACTAGTTTCTTCAACAAACCATACATGACATCTCTTTAAATATGAAAAAAAGTTTGGCTCAGCAACACATCAAACTCATGCAATCCAATTCATAAAAATTGTTTAATAATTGTCAATGAGTAGGGGGTGAATAAGGGTTCTGGGATATATGAGGGGTTGTATTGAGTGAAAATTGATAAAATGAAAGGGAATAGATCATGGCTACTTCTCAACAAATCATCAAACAATCAACTGTTTTGTAAAACATATCAACTGTAACTCATCTATGTGTCATCCTTCAATTTCTATAATATAGAGTTTTCATTTAATTATAATTTAATTTTAAGAAAGGGCGTGAATAGTGAATCTGGGAATGTGAGGGGATTTGTAATGTGCGGAAAAGTGAGAGAATGGCAGGGAAATAACGAACATTGTTCATAAAACAAATCAAGTAATCAATAAACATAACTTTGTACTAAAATCAATACAAAAATTACCAACACCATATCAACAATTATTGTTTATCAAATTGTGCATTGTTCCAGCATTTAAATTTCCCAAAACTTCTCAATTTATAACAGTCTGTGCAATCATACTCATAATCGAAACAACTTTCCATTCAACAGTGCTGTTAAGAAAATGTTGATCTTTTATTTATTTGCCTTCCTTTTTTTTTTAAAACACACAACAATATGTTCGACCTCTATCCATAATGCATCATTATAATAGAAAACATCAACTGCCTACCAATTCACAATAGTTGCTCGAATTAAAATATACACAGGTCCCTTCCAAAATCGAACAGACTTCCAAAACATGCTTGATTACACATATTCTTCATCATATCAACCAATAAGACTTTTCAACGAAGCCACAGTCAACATAAAAACCGAGCCTCATCATTTTCAATGTAACCATTTACAATATGCATGATGATTCAATAATATATGCATAGTGAACATAACCAAATACACACAATCATCATTTCCATAATTATCTATAACCCTACTTTGGGCATACCTAAACACACGGGTGTTTCCAATTTTCAATTAATACCATGTTGTAAGACACAATGAGTGGAAGTATAAAGAAAAGGAGATAGCCCTCGACTACATATTATTGTTTGTTCCCAATCGTAAATCTTCAACCAATTTAATCATGGAAAGATGAGATAGGGATTAGACAAAAAATTCCATAACCCCTCTACTTGATAAAGCAATATTTGACAACCAAGAATATGCCTTAAGGGAGCAGAACAGTTGGAGATTTAAAATCAGGCTCTATTAGAAACAAATACAAGGAGACAATCGAGAGCATGTTCATTTAACAATAGCACAGAGAACTGGAGGTCCTCAGGGACATATCAACCACAGACAAAAGCCCTTTTGATACAGACATAGTAGTAAGCCACAGGGTCTCATTATAACTCCCAGTCTGGGCAATGGAACAACAGCTAGCCACAGAGGAAGATAACGATGGGTAGGGTAGAAAAGGTTGGTGTACATAGTGTGTCTTACGTTTGTAGAGGAGAGGTGAATGTCAACTGAATAGTGACAGTTACAAAGAATACATAGAGATATCACCTCTGTCTATTTTCTTAAGAGTCGAACCATTTGACAACAATACCGGTGAGGATGCCTAACACCGAGGCATAACTTATATCCTCCCAGAACCATATGATATGTATCAATGTTATGGCCACCCTAATACCAATTGTTGAGATACTTTGGTGCCAAGACAATGAGAATGAGCCCACAACCATGACTCTGGTATGAAAAATACACAGCAACCAAGTGGCGATCTGAATGCAACTAGATAGGGTTACACTCATGATTGTGAGGAATCAACCCAAAATGTTACACAAAGTGAAACCCTCCACCATTTTAACACAGAGCGATAATAACCAATTCACTTATTATCCATAGAGACCCACCACAATTTTCACCGACAGATCAACCAACGAATGCACAACTCAACCAAAACCAATTCTTTTGTTTTCAATCTAAAACAATTACATAGTCATCTTAGAGAGAATAACACACATTTACACAGTTAAAATTCTCAAGAGCACATAAACCCAATCATTATTGAGCATGATGGGTGTTCTATATGCACTAAAAACACACTAAAAACCCACAATTAAATTGTCAACCCGGGGTAAGTAAACTTAGAGTTGTAGTAAAACATATGCCAAGTTAGAAGGGTTGGTAGTAGTATAGTCTAACTAAGGAAGTGGCTATATAAGGGATAATATACTCAAGCAAAGAATACTAATGATCAAACTCTACTAAGAAACTCAAACTATGTACCCTAAGTAACCTTTCAACGAAGGATCGATGGATAGTTCTAGGAAAGCAAATGAAAACCCTACTTAAAGAAAACTAACTGAATCATGACAATAAGCAAAAGAAAACTATCTAAAGCAATAACAATGGAAAAACTACTTGAAATTAATCTACTAAAATTCAATAAGCAACTATCTTGTGGAAGAAAGTAAATATACAAGCAACTACCCTATCAAAGCAAAAATAGACAAGTAAGCAACTAACCTATTAAAGCAAGTAAACAACTAACTAGCCTAGGATAACTTCTACAACAAGTAAACTAATTAAGATTACTCAATAAGAAACTAACTAAGCTAAGAGGCAAGTAAACTCTATTCTAAAATCAAACTTCACAACTATTTCTAATTTACAAAAGGAAATCTACTAAATTGAAAGTATTATGATAATAAAAGCAATTAACAACTAATCTTTAACCTATGATAAGCAAACTATCCCTTAATCTACCAAAGAAAGAAGACTATCTATCTTACAAAAGCAAGGAAACTATCTTCTAATCTATGAAAACAAGAAAATATTTTCTAACCTATGAAAGCAAGGAAACTAGCTTATAATCTATGAAAGCAAGAAAAAACTCAAATATAGTGTTGATGGTTATGTCTCCGGTGTCTTATGATATCGCGATGGCACTTGACCATGAACGATAATTCAAGAGGGATAAACTCGATATTGACTTCAATAGCAAAGTAAAAAGTGTGAATTAGACAATCCAGTGAGAACTTAGCCATTATGGAAACAACATCAACTATCCTGCATATCCATGTGATTATGTAATCATGCATTAACCATCAACAACAAAAAGAGATTATGCTATGAAATTCAATTGCACTCTATACTACGTAAGCAACTTATACTATACTAAATTCAATTATTAACTACAACTTGAAATTGCAACCTAAATCTAAGCAAGAAATTGCATAACATAAACTAAACTAACAATTCAAATTGCAAAAAGGGAAATGCTCATAAACATAAATTAAACACTATTCTAACATATGACAAGTAATGAAATGAGTAAACTAACTAACAACTAGGTAAGCAAATACTAAATAGCAATTGAATAAGCAATTTGCAAATTAAAACTAACACTATCACTATCAATCCACCGAAACCCTGTCAAAGAAAAAATGAATTAAATTTTTGTCCTAAAACTTTGTTTTAAACTCTGTTTCAACATGAAGAAAGTCTATTCTACCATCTAACTACACATGGGGTTAGTGTCTAAGCTTGCAAGCTTGTTTCAACTAACTAATAACTCATTGCATACTAACAAGATTCCTCATAATAACCTGCAAAAACTAAGTTAAACCAATTAAATTATAAACAACAAATTAAATAACAAAGAAGTAAAATAACATTTCATATACAGAAAATGAAATAAAAATGCATCTACGTTATCTAATTCACAAATAAATTGATAAGATAGTTACCCATACTGCTATTGGTCCCCCCAGCAAGTCATGGTTACCCTTCAAATGCACACCAAAAACTTCAGCACAACGATTTCACCATTAAAACTAAAAACACAGGTTTTACACAATCTGGCAAAATAAAAATGACAAAACAGAGATAAAATCGTCTTTTGCTCTAACACATGACTTCTTAAATATTGTATGACCACTAAGGTGGTATTTATAAGCCTTACAGACTGAGAGGTCGACCACTGGAGGGTCGAACCTCTTCTAAAAACATTAAATTAAATTCAATGATGCGCTAACTACCGAAATGAAGCGATCCAATCATCACCCATCTTAACAACCCAAATCAAGTTGTCAAGAGTTTAGTAGTTGGAGGGCACAAGCACGAGAAAAACCCATTTCCATGATTCGCCCATCGCTATCCTCCAATACCATAACCGCCAAATCTCCCATAATTTTTGTGCAAGACAGAGTGTCGGACGAAGTGTCAAATGGAGTACCGGATGCAGAATTGAACACCACAAACTGCTCTCAATCCATTTAGAATTTCAGGAAACGACTCACTTAGGACCTAATTGGGCATATTGTGCACAAAACCCATGTCCCTGATTTTTCAGATTCCACTTCATGCTCCCACAATTTAATATTTAAGTTAGATTCCTGTAATAGTTCTGAATGGAGTACCGGACTAAGTGCCGAAAGCACAAACAAGCTACGATTTTTCCCTGTGACATACAAAACATGAATTAGTCTCTTGGGATCATAAAAACATATCGATTTAAACTCAAAATCATTGCAAAACATGAATTATGCATACCTCGTGGGGATCATAGCGATTTGACACAAAACCTCTTCAAAAGCTTCTTAAAAACACGAAAAATGCATATTTACATTCGGCAAAAGTATCTAATTACCAGGGATGATTTTAGGGGCTAAATTTCGCTCATGGGCTAATTTTCCATGGTTTTCCCCAAAAAATGATTCGCTATTCTAAAAATGTTTTTCCCAAATTCTATAGGATAAAATGATCTTACCTTAAAAATCGCCAAAATTTTATATAAACTATACACAATCCTTACAAAATTGAATAATTTTACAAAAATCTCACCAAACATTTATAGTTGGCATATGAAGGATTAGTAAGATTCTCCAAGGTTTCTACATTTTAAAAAAATTTCCATCCTTAAAATTATCCTTGCTAATTACTATCATAAAATCGGTCATATCACTGACCCAACATTACCCCCACACCTAAGATTTTGCAGGTTCCACTACAAACAAAAATAAATTGCCCTTCATGACTAAACTAGCGAAGGAGGGGGTGGATTAACTTTAGAAGCTTCTCCCTCTTGCCCGAGGGATTTTGACTTAGGATTTTTATGATGTTTCAATTGCATCCAGAGAATATTATTGGTGGCAGTCATATCATCAACCAAACACTCTAGAGAATTCATCTTGGCTTGTAGGAGAACGTTATCATGGTGTGAATGACAACTCAGGTTTTCATGCTCTCTAAGTTTGAACTAAAGGTTTTGGAGTTTTTGGAGGTTTTTTATGACATGTGAGGAAGCCTTGAGATGTATATTATACCTTTGATCATTTAAACCATGCAAAACAACAATTTTACCTCTGCAAAATTAGTTCCAAAAGTGACCTCCCATAAGCGCAACAATTCTGGCCTGGCGAACTTGTGAAAAATAGGTATCAAAGTGACACCTGTAACTACAAGACAGTAAATCCTATGTAACAAATGAAAGATGTTTTTTTTTTTGAATATGTACTTGACAAAAACCTCTCTTGGTTTTCAAAAATTCACTTTCAATTGTTAGAAAAACATGCCAAGAAAACATGACTAAAACAGGAAAAACAGAGTGTTTTATTTTCTGAAAAACTAGGCCTTGAAGAGAATTGAATATATCAAAAACCATAAAGTATATTTAGAAACTAATATATTTTATTGTTTTTTAATATTTCCTTGATAAAAACCTCTCTTGGTTCTCAAAATTTCACTTCCAGTTGTTAGGAAAACACGAAAAGAAAACATGACTAAAACAGGAAAAACAAAGTGTTTTATTTTCTGAAAACATAGGCCTCTAAGATGATCGAATATATCTGAAACCATAAAGTATATTCAAAAACTGAGATATTTTATTGTGTTTTAGTATGTTATTAAAAACAACCTCCACCATGTTTAAAAATTACTTTCCCATTTGTTCATAATCCCAACTTGAAGTTGGTTACTCAAAATTTGCAGAAGCGTGGCGTGCTCTTAGCAGAAGCATAGTGTGTCTTTGATAGGGATTTTGGAGGCCTTCCCAGAGGATTTTTGGGCTGAAAGTGGTATGGGTGGAAATTTTATGATGTCTTCTACACAATGGAACCATCAATCACTGTAAATGCCTTCTCCAAACCTCTAAAAAACTGACTTGAAGTCAAGCTTTCCAAATGTGCAGAAACCCTCCTATAGAGACTGTATTTGGGGGATTTCTCTCAAATAATAACACATGTGCATAAAATGAAGGAGGTTTTTTTTTCTTGGTCTATGATTGACAAAAAAATCTTTCACGTTTGTCAAATTCATATTCCTTAATTCAGAAACCAATTTTGAAGTAGAACTTTGACCAAGACAATCATTTGAAAATTTATGACAAGGAATGATGACATGACCATGATGAACATTTGTGACCTTGGATGAGTGGAGGGAGTAGTAATGACACCAAGACACACCAATGAAAATTTTACAACCAAGATATGTCAAATTTCATTTGAGAATTTTATTTTGAAAATATAACAATTTGACCTAATAACCCTATCAATCACAGGAAAGAGTAAAATTGATCATGGGTGACTGACAAACTGACAAATATTAACAAAAGGCTTGGTTTGTACTGATAGGCATGGTGAACAGGAGAATTTTTATTGTCTGTCATATATTTGTAACAATTCAAACAATTGTTCCTCTTTTCACAAGATTGTAACACAGATGGAAGTAAGTATTTAGCAGTTGTTATCGCTCTGTATTTGTCACAAAGAGTAGTTATGTATACGAAGTATTCTATAGCATAAACATAAAAATGCAACGCAAGATTATAACGCACACAACGATGTTAGAAGTATATAATTTAGCATACCAATACAAAAAATTGTTGATATAATATCCCAAGACATTGTAAAAAGACAGTATGACAAAATTTTGACAGAAATATTACTTCCTCTTCTCATGGGTTTGTTATACAAATGGCAGTGCTTAGCGTTTTTTTAGCTCAGGAAACTCCCCCTAGACCGAAGATATGGCACGTCCTCATGCCATGAATTAGCAATAAGCTTCTTGGTCTTCTTTCCCGATGAGGTTGCAGGGGTATAAAAAATTTCTTTGACTTTTGGTCTGGTAAAGGAATAACTTGAGTATGAGGGTTTGGGTGGAGTAACAGTCCCTAGATCAAGTGTCTTCTTGCTAGTCTTGATTGTAAGATGAGGGTTTGAAAATTGGTAAATGAACTCATCCTACGTTTTCTCAAACTCGGATAAGACAAGTAGTTTGATAAGGCCATGGTGAAATAAGTTGTTATGGGGATTAGTTACATTCTTCTTTACTTGGGAATACATCTTCTCGAGACTCTTTAAGAAGTAAAAGGGAAAATTCAATGGCTTATTAAACTAAAAGTGAGCTGATAATCGAAAGTGATAGGCTTTGAAGACAGAACATCTACCTTCACATGTAATCAATCTGGTGATGACTATGAGAGGGTTGATTAGCTCCTATTTTATCCTCTCTTTGGAGTATCCCTTAGCTTCAGAGATGTTCTAAAATTTGGTTTTTAAAACCCTGCTATAGCTTGCTCTTGGCAACTGGTGGTGTTTAAACCAACGGTCTCCAACTCTTGGGAGCTTTCTGGATGAGGAAATTGATTCATCAAAGTCCATGATCACAGTGAATAGGAGTTGAGGCAGGCTAAGATTGTTCCATTGTTGTTGATTTTGCCACCATGCTCACTCAATCCACTTGCATAGAACATGTAATGTCAAACCTACAATGAATAGTCTATAACAAGCATAGAAAATGTAATGTCAAACCTACAATGAACAACCTGTAACAAAATTAAACCAACAGAGTGCTCTGTTAAGGACATATACAACAATTTATAACACACAGGAGTTTAGCACTTCAAAATAAAATGACTGTTGATGTAATAACCTGTATCATGAAAATAATACAAAAATTTTACAAAGATTTACTTCTCTAGGCAATGATCATTTGTCAACTCATGAAACCCTACCCCACACCTAAGTATTGTGACACCTCACGATCAAAAGTATAGGAAACCAGTCAGTTCTCTCGATAGCCGAAGATTTATAGTTTGTTAAGTGTAGAGATAAATTTGACAGATTAGTCTGATGAGACGGTTAGAACATGGCCCCACATATAGGATAAGAGATCCTATATATAGATAAGAAGAGGTAGGCGAGAGAGTTTCAAGATAGTCTCAAAGTTAGTTCCCAATATAAATTTTATGGAGTTCATTAACCTTATCTTAACCATACATACTTCATGTCAGCTTTGTCTACAAGTAATGTCGTACATCAGGACAAGTTTAAATTTATTATTTTTTTTTGTCAGATTATCATCCTCGCTAGGTAGAATGCCCCGCTACCAGCAATCTTGTTCAGTACTCTAATGGGTTTACCTAGTCATACCATAGGCCGGTACTCGCTTCCAGCATATCTGTTCAGTATCCCAACGGGTTAGCCTCTTACACCCTTAGAGACTGGCCCTCCATATTTTAAGATTTTAGTATAAGATTGCTTTATGCAAGAAGATGGGGGGACATCTCTAAAAACAAACTTTTCTTTCTTTTTATTGGGATGGTATTTATGTTAGAGGATGACTTCCCATTATATCTATTCCTTAGTGATTGTCCTAATGTAAGGGGTGATTAAGTGAACGTGGCCTATCTAAAGATATGATATAATCAAGCTATTTAGTGTGTAGTGGATGGTATCATTGAGAAATAACAGAAAGGTATCTCTAGGCTCAACTCACTTTCTTGTTTTGTAAGTTATTGTGATGTTTCCATGACTAACCGCTAATCAGACCTCCTTGTTACTCTTTAATAAAGATACTTTACTCACTTACTTAGGTTTCTTGGGAAAACTGTACGAGAGACCTCTAAGCTTAATCGTTATGATATCACTTCCTTATATAGTGGTGAAGATTTTTGAGAGCAACTTCTTTTTAGAATGCCTTAAGAAAATGAATTTTTTTTGCAAAAATATGGCTAATTACAACAAGTCCTTATTCATTTGATGCTTAGCATACAACAAGGTTCAAGTATAGAAATGTTTTGAAGAAAATTTATTCTTTTATATCTCCTTGAAATTGTCTACCCTTGGAGATATAAATACCTATAGAGATCTCCAAAACTGTTTGTAAAAACCACACTCTAAAATATAATAAACTAATGAGATCAATGAGATCAAGTCATAGGAACATGTATCTCATAGTTCTTTCATCAAAATAAAATGTAAAATGAGGTTGCATTAGACTTTAAGATAAACTAACAACATGCATATTTTATTTACTATCCTACCCTACCTAAAAAGAAAGGGAAAATCTTTATTCAAGTGTAAGAACTCTTCCAATGTAACCATGTGCGGAGCAAGATAAGAAACATACTCATATCCATATATGAAAAAATTACCACAGTGATTACCTGGATATGAAGAACCAACCAACCTACTTGTTTTGGCATCAGAAGGTGTTGAAGAAGAGAATAGTATTGTGGCCTAATGACCTCTTGAAACCAAATTTCATTGTAATCTCGATGTTCATCAATAGTAATTTCTATGCTCTCCTTCATCATGTTATGCATATCCTTTTCTTCTGGATGATTGATTTCTAAAGTACATAAAGGATTTGTGGAGATGGATGTTGAGAACTCCTCAATCTCAGGTCTTAGTGATTGCTCTCCACTGGATGTAGTCCATAATTTTTTAGCTTCCTTCGGAATTTGGAAAGGAAAATCATTTTGTAGCTCATAGGACCTTGATTCTTCTAATATTTTCAGAGAGGTAGACAAGTTCTTGGCTATTGTCAAGATGTGTTCTTCTTGAGAATAAGAGATCCCAGCTATTGCTAGGATTTGAGAAAGTTCCCTCAAGCTAATGGTTGCTTTTGAGTTCATCTTGTCATTTGATAAAACTTGGTTTACACAAAGATGATGTCCACAAAGTTAGAATCTCCTGATGGTGGTAAGAAAACAAAGGTTGTATTGTTTAGTTCTAAGGAAGGCCCGAGTGGTATTGCCTCTTGTCACACTATTATTGATACTTCAATTTTATGTTCTATAGTGCTCCCTTTCTTAGTCTCTTCAAAGAAAACTTTATCTCTTTGGGTTGATCTAACTCCTGTTTTTTGGTATCAGTCTGCGGAGTTTATGAGTGGAATGTTCCTTCCCCCAAAAAGGTCGAAAGAAACATTGGTTGAAAGGTTTGATTTAGATTTAATGTGTCTACCTTTTGGGTCTCTAGGTCTGTTCATGAAATAAAACAAAAACAAAACAAAAAAACTACCATTGGGTTTGGGGGAACCTGTTATAGCAGATGCGCAGGTTCTTACCTCTCGTCTTAAATTTCCCTCGCCACCAAATTAATGCTAAGGTCTAGAAGTGATCTAATTCCTAACTATTTCCTATGTTGAGACAACTCCCTGGCAACGACGCCAAAAATGATGGGTGTTCTATATGCACTAAAAACACACTAAAAACCCTCAATTAAATTGTCAACCCGAGGTAAGTAAACTTAGAGTTGTAGCAAAATATATGCCAAGGTAGAAGGGATGGTAGTAGTATAGTCTAACTAAGGAAGTGGCTATGTAAGGGATAATATACTCAAGCAAAGACTACTAATGATCAAACTCTACTAAGCAACTCAAACTATGTACCCTAAGTAACCTTTCAATGAAGGATCGATGGATAGTTCTAGGAAAGTAAATGAAAACCCTACTTAAAGAAAACTAAATGAATCATGACAATAAGAAAAAGAAAACTATCTAAAGAAACAACAATGGAAAAACTACTTGTAATTAATCTACTAAAATTCAATAAGAAACTATCTTGTGGAAGCAAGTAAATAAACAAGCAACTACCCTTTCAAAGCAAAAATAGACAAGTAAGCAACTAACCTATTAAAGCAAGTAAACAACTAACTAGCCTAGGATAACTTCTACAACAAGTAAACTAATTAAGATTACTCAATAAGCAACTAACTAAGCTAAGAGGCAAGTAAACTCTATTCTAAAATCAAACTTCACAACTATTTCTAATTTACAAAAGGAAATCTACTAAATTGAAAGCATTATGATAATAAAAGAAATTAACAACTAATCTTTAACCTATGATAATCAAATTATCCCTTAATCTACCAAAGAAAGAAGACTATTTATCTTACAAAAGCAATGAAACTATCTTCTAATCTATGAAATCAAGAAACTATCTTCTAACCTATGAAAGCAAGGAAACTAGCTTCTAATAAAGCAAGAAAAAACTCAAATATAGTGTTGATCATGCATTAACCATCAACAACAAAAAGAGATTATGCTATGAAATTCAATTTCACTCTATACTACGTAAGCAACTTATACTATACTAAATTCAATTATTAACTACAACTTGAAATTGCAACCTAAATCTAAGCAAGAAATTGCATAACATAATCTAAACTAACAATTCAAATTACAAAAGGGGAAATGCACATAAACATAAATTAAACACTATTCTAGCATATGACAAGTAATGAAATGAATAAACTAGCTAACAACTAGGTAAGCAAAGACTAAATAGCAATTGAATAAGTAATTTGCAAATAAAAACTAACACTATCACAGTCCATCCACCAAAACCCTGTCAAATAAAGAATGAATTAAATTTTTGTCCTAAAACTTTGTTTTAAACTCTGTTTCAGCATGAAGAAAGTCTATTCTACCATCTAACTACACACGGGGTTAGTGTCTAAGCTTGCAAGCTTGTTTCTACTAACTAATAACTCATTGCATACTAACAAGATTCCTCATAATAACCTACAAAAAATAAGTTAAACCAATTAAATTATAAATAACAAATTAAATAACAAAGAAGTAAAATAACATTTCATATACAGAAAATGAAATAAAAATGAATCTACGCTATCTAATTCACAAATAAACTGATAAGATAGTTACCCAAATTGTTGTTGGGCCCCCCAGCAAGTTGGGGTTACCCTTCAAATGAACACCACGAACTTCAGCACAATGATTTCACCATTAAAACTAAAAATGCAGGTTTTACACAGTCTGGCAAAATAAAAATGACAAAACAGAGCTAAAATCGTCTTTTTCTCTAACAGACGACTTCTTAACTATTGTATGACCACTAAGGTGGTATTTATAATCTTTACAGACTGAGAGGTCGACCACTGGAGGGTAGAACCTCTTCTAAAAATAGTAAATTACATTCAATGATACCCTAACTGCCGAAATGAAGCGAGCCAATCATCGCCCAACTTAACAACCCAAATAGAGTTGTCAAACGTTTAGTAGCTAGAGGGCACGAGCACGAGAAAAAGCCATGTCCCTGGTTCACCCATCGTTGGCCGCCAACACCATAACTGCCAAATCGCCCATCGTTTTTGTGCAGGACGGAGTGTCGGATGGAGTACCAAATGCAGAATTGAACACCGCAAATTGTTCTCAATCCATTTAGAATTTTAGGAAACGACCCTCATGGGACCTAATTGGGCATATTGCTCACAAAACCCATGTGCCATATTTTTCATATTCCACTTCATGCTCCCACAATTTAAGATTTAATTTAGCTGCCTGTAATAGTTCTAGATGGAGTACCAGACTGAGTGCTGGAAGCACAAACAAGCTGTGATTTTTCTCTGTGGCATACAAAACATGAATTAGTCTCTTAGGATCATAAAAACATACCGATTTAAACTCAAAATTATTGCAAAACACAAATTATGCATACTTGGTGTGGATCATAGAGATTTGACACAAAAACTCTTCAAAATCTTCTTCAAAACATGAAAAATGCATATTTACATTCGGCAAAAGTATCTAATTACTGTCATAAAATCAGACATATCACTGGCCCAACAGAGCCATCGTTTGTTCATACACAGAGCATAATTCATGGATGGGGTGAAAAAGAGCCATACCTATAACAAAGAGCTGAAAAGGGCGAGTTGGCCAAGCGTTCTTCTTTCCCAACCCTGAAATGCAGAGCTTAACCACCAACAGAACGACATGCAACAAGGAACAATACTAGAGTGACGGTCGATGGGGGGAGTATGAAGTGACATTCATTTACTGCACGTCGCTTCCATCTCCTATCCTATTCAATTCCGAAGTACAAACAACTAAACCTTCACCATATCATTTAACCATGTATTTAATGCCCAAACCATTGAAATATGTGATGATATTCCTTTCCCAATGAGCCACCCAACATCACACATTAACCTTTGCTAAGTTTTTATGCCATATCATATGTATTGCAATGTTACATGTGCCCCAAAATAAATCGAATGAAAATTGCATAGCCACTAACCAATTATATAATAGTTAGGACTAACACTAACATCTTTTACTTTTCCATTTGCATATAATCCTTAACATAGCTCAAACATAGATCCTTTCCTTTTAGGATTTTTTCATGAGTTTCCTTTCTTTGTTTTGGTTATCTTGTTACTAACATGTTTCTTGTGTGTATGTGGCCAGGTATTAGACCATGATGATTTGTGACATGATTAAATCATAGCAACTGTAAATACTTTCCCATCATAACATAAAATAATGCCTTGAATTGCAGAAACATCCTATAAAATGAATCATCCACCTGTTACTATGCGAAAATGAAACCAAGACTCCATTGTCAACCATGTAGGACTATGTAAGCAGCGTCGAAACAACAACAGAAAATGTGTGATATGTCTATATTTGAGCCTCCATTCTACAAGGGGGTCCCACCTACTAGTATTATATTATTAGCATATCGTAAATAATAGGGCTTTAGCAATACTTTGTGGGAGAAATTCCTCATTGTGATTTTAATAATCAACAGTACCCAGGGTAAACCATATTTTTTAGAAAGCCAAGGCCTTTTCAATAGCTTTCTCATTTAAGATCTCAACATGTCACTTGCAGTAATTGAACCTCGGTGGGGAGGGGAAACACCCCTCAACACAAACCACTCAGGCTAAACCCAATTGACTTAAAAAAACTTGTATTATATGATAAACTAGTAAGATGCATGTTCTATGAAAATCACACCCTCCCTTTTTTATCCAACAATTTACAATTAATTGCAGCCCCCTCTGCGTGCTCGATGGATAACACAAGGGAGGGGGGGCACAAAAATCTACCGTGGTTAAAATTATTTTAACATGGCACCAATATTCCAATTGTGGCCCCCAGGATTTGTGGTTAGTCTAACCACACTAAAACCCCTCACAATCAATGCCAAATCAACACATGTCTGGATGACGATTGCAAGCAAGAAATAATTGCATAATGTCGCCAAAGTTAATATTTTCCATGTCTAATCTAAGATGACTAAGGACTTGTTTAGTGAAAGGTCAAATCTAAGCACATGAGGAAAACTCTAGTTAACATCAAGTTGTGGTCTACGAAATCTTACCACCCATAGAAGATTGCGATTTCACAATAATTGAATATCATTAATCATGACAAGATGGAGATGCATGTACTTCCATCCATGACACATCGGGAATCTTCATAGACAATCAAAATACTATAGAAATGATCATCAATTATGAGAAACGATTTTTTTTCTATAAAAAAACAGTTTGGACCTGGTCATAACAAAATTTTAAAACGTATGCGAAGGAGAGGAGCGTTCATATCTATTATAATTCAAATATGGTTTATAATTGAGAAAATGATCTTGACTGAGATTTCTTGGGAAAGGATAATACTGAATAATCATTTTTCCTAAGAAATATTTGTCAAGAAAAATGTTAAAGAGACATATCATGGAGACAATTCCAATTTTTGAGGAAAGGCTCGGCATGCACAAAAATCAAGAAATCAAACAAATTCTCATTTAGTTATAAAAGGGAGAAAAATATTTGATGTAAATGGGGGAGTAGGTTAGGATATTTTAGCAACATGTATGTGCCTTTGTATGAATCCCATAGGGATATTATAATCTTCTAAAAGACCAAAGATTAATTCATGGATTCATATCTCATTTCATATAGATCCATGCTTTCTTTTCTATTTTCAATATTAAGCTTCTCTTATTTTCATCTTTATTCTTTATTATATCACTATAATTTGCAGCAATTTCGCAAGTTCTTAAGATGATAAATTTGTACTACATCCACTGTCATGTAAGTTTTTACATCCGCAATTTATTTAATTGAGAGTTTATTTGTTAAATTCACTAACTGCGCTCAGCTCATGCACTTTATATTTATTTGTTGGATTCATTATTTAAATTCCCACCAAAATAATTCTTCTTCATTTCAGATCTGCAGAGAATTCCTTACTCCTTGCTAGACGTGAGATTTACTGTTCCTCTCTTTTCCTCCATCTATCATTATCGACACTTGTGCTATGTTGAGTGAGACTCCATGCCCAATGGATTAATCCTCTGATCTGAGAGGATTACAATCTATTTATTTATAGTTTACTACTATTTTTATCCTTAACCATGTCCACCCCATTTTATGTTTTTGGTTACCCAAATCTGGCAATCTGAACTTTAATTGTTAGAATTGTTGCTTAGTGACAGTAAGAAGCTAATTGTTCTAGATCTAATGAGAGAGTCCCCTCTGGTCCAAGAGTCATCTTGTGACCTGAAGATTGGTTTAAATATTTCTTGGCATGGTTTCTAAACATCCAAAATCCATCTCAAGTTAAAACACAAGGGGGCCTCCCACATAGTCTGTGAAAGACGAGCACAACGCATGTATGATGTATTGTGATTTTGTTTCTCTTTTTCACTTAACATGGAAAGAGTGGCAAGGCTTGGTTTGCAACAATCTATGAAGGGTTGGTGCATTGGGTGCCTTGGGTGGAAATTTTGGCAGCCAACACCATTAGTTTTGTTTTGTGGATTTGGTTATCAACGGAAGAACAGTGCAATATATAGTTGACTAAGGTTCCTCACACAAATTTCTAAATACTAAGGTAGAGAAATATTTGGGACTTAGAGTATCCACATGCATAGTTGTGGTGAAGGCAGTAAACTCAAAGGCAAAGGAAACATTTGGTGTTGCCTACTCATTTCACATTCATCTTGATAAGTGGGAAGGTCGGGCTAACTTCACGGTGATGCCTATGGATGACTTTAGGGTGATTCTTGGAAAAGAGATCCTGAGAAGGACACATGCAGTCCTCATGCCATGGATGGAGAAGATGGTTATACTTGGTGAACATAAGGCATGGTTTGAGCACACAAATACAAGGAAGTATGGTGGAAAGGTCTAGCTTATGTCTACATTGAGTATGAAGAGAGCAATAAGATGTAACAGATTGTAGATTTACGCAGCAATTGTTGGAGAGGTTCAAAGGATGGACTGGGGAAACCTGTTCCACTAGAGCTCACTAACTTGTTGGATGATTTTTCGAATGTTCTCCCACCGCGACACATCGTTGACCACAATATAGGGATAGATCCTAGGCTACAACTACCGGCAATATATCCTTACCAATTTTCCAAGCCTTGGTTGGAAGAGTTGAAGAGAGAGTTGAAAGAGTTGATTGATGTTGGCTTCATTCATCCATCCAGGTCCCAATATATCACCCTTGTTCTCTTTCAAAAGAAGAAAGAGACTTCTGAGTTGAGGATGTGTTTGGACTATCGAGCATTGAACAAACAAACTATGAAGAACTAATACCCATTTTCGTTAGCTGTTGATTACTTTAACAAAGTTGGAAAAGGCCAAGGTATTTTAAAAAATTGACTTGTTACATGGGTACTATCAAGTGAAAATTTCATAAGGAGATGAAGCGAAGATAGCCATGTTGACGAGGTATGGGAGCTACGAATGCCTAGTGATTCCTTTTATGTTGTGCAACACTCCTACAATGTTTTTCACATTGATGAATGATGTGTTTTGTCCATTCTTGGACAAGTTCATTGTCATTTATTTGGATGGAATCATAGTGTACAATGAAAGTATAGAGGAGAACAAGAAGCATTTGGAACATGTATTTGAGGCACTACGACAAAATGAGTTTTTCTTGAAAAATTCCAAGTGTGCTTTTGGGAAGACTGAGATACATTCTAGGGGCATTGGATTGGCCAAGGATGCATTCACATGGACCCTCTAAAGGTCAATTAAATCGGATATTGGGAAGAGTCGTGGATAGTTCATTACGTGAGAATCTTCCTTGGACTAGAAGGTTACTCCAATATTGTTGCACCATTGACTGACTTGTTGAAAAAGGAGAAAGCATGGAACTGGACATATAGGATCAAGTCTACATTTGAGGAGCTAAAATGCATAATCATCACTGCTCTCATGTTGAAGCTACAAGAATTTGAGAAATCGTTTGAAGTGTAGACAAACACATCATAATTTTCCATTGGAGGATTTTTAATGCAAGAGAGACATTGTCTTGCCTTTGATAGAAGAAAGCTCCAAGATCACGAACGGAGATACCCCATTCATGAGAAGGAGGTGAATGTAGTGGTATATTGTTTGTGTACTTCGATACACTACTTATTGGGAAAGTCATTTTTCGTGAAGACAGACAACGTCATGAAAAGTTACTTCATGATGTAGCCAAAGTTGTCACCCAAGCAAGAAAGGTGGCAATACTTCCTCGCAGAGTTTGACATCACCATCGAGTATAGATCGAGTAGGATGAATGCCACCATGGACGCCTTAAGTAGAAAGACACAACTTGTTATCCTAAAGGAGGAATATAAGTTTCCTACATTTGGGGGCAATCATATTCATGTCTTGGAAGAGTTTCACAAATAGATCAAGGAAGGGTTAGAGCATGATCGCACAATGAAGAACATCATGAAGCAAGTAAAGGAGGGAAAAACGTAGAAGTTTTGGCTATGTGATGGACTATTGTACTTTGGGGAGTGAATATATATCCCTAATTTGTCCAACCTTAGGAGGGAAATCATGAAGGAATGTCACAAATCGCCCTAGTTTGGTCACCCGGGAAAATGGAGAATGATGACGTTGTTGGAGCGAGGATACTTTTCAGAGTGGATGAAGTAGGATGTGGAGGAGTACATATGCACTTGCATTATATGTTAGTGGGATAAGAAGGACACCATAATGATAGCAAGGTTGTTGCAACTTTTACTGATTCTGCAAATACCATGGATGAGTGTCTCGATGGACTTCATCACACAACGTTCAATGGTGCATGGATACAATGGGATTTTGTTCATGGTGGAATGATTATCCAAGTATGTTGTCTTTGTTTCAATGAAGATTCCTTACAGTTCCAAGGAATTTGTGAATTTGTTTTTTAAGCACATAGTGAAGTATTGGGGCCTTTCGTTGAACATTGTGTTGAACGGGGATGTAAGTTTCACGAGTAATTTTTGGACAACATTGTTCAATATTGTGGGGATGAAATTGTTGAATAGTTCATCCTACCATCCACAAACAGATGGAAAGAACGAATGAATCAATGCACTTCTAGAGGATTAATTATGGCACTATGTACAAGCATATCAGATGAATTGGATGGACTTTTTGTATGTCTCCCAGTTCAGCTACAACCTGTAGAAGAGGTCAATGATGGGCTATAGTCCATTTGAGTTGAAAAATGGACAAAAACCCACAACTTCTCATTTCGTAACATAGGTTTACTATGGGATCAATCCATCAGTCATGGGTTTTGTGAAGTGTTGGTAGGATCAGTTGGAGATAGCTCACACACACTTGAATAACACAACAGATAGAATGAATAAATGGGAATATCGCAGTAGTAATGACACAAAATTCCAAGTAGGGGATTTGGTATTACTCAAGCTAATAAGAGATCAGCTCACACCACTGAAAGGAATGGCTCCATATCTCATGCAAATGTATGAGGGATTGTTAAAATTTCTTGAGAAGATTGGAAATGTCACCTACAAATTGGAGTTACAGTTTTACATGTGACACATTCTTCCTCTCTTCCATGTTATCTAGTTGAATCCATGGTAGACAGACCCGGATGACCCAAGTCAAGCTAATTCATCCAAGGCGTTGGTCATGGTAGAAAATAAGCCAAATTTTGAGGTAGAGAAGATTTTGGTGCATCAAATCCTGGGACGAGGAAGGGTTTGAGTGCATGATTACTGCATCCATTGGAAGGACAAACCTGATGAAGAGTATATTTATGAGAGGAATGATTCCTTGTGGAAATATGAGGACATCATTTGGTAGTTTGATAGAGGTCACTACAGATCACAAGTGGTATGGAATTTTCCAGGACAACAATAAGTTTAGTGGGGGAGGATGTAAGGCCTCCCAAGACACCCTTTGAGTGGATGTGTTCCTTGGGTAGATTCAATTATGGAATAGACGAAGAGCACAAGGAGGAAACCATCAGTTGGAAAATGATTATGTTTGGGTGTGGGCAGGAGCACCTTGGGGCACGGTGGTGACATACGTGCACAAGGGGGCACACACCCTTATTTCATTACGACAGATAATGAATACTTGGGTTGTGTTTGGGAAAGGACGAGGAAACTTGGGATCATGCCCAAGGAGTGGACCCATTTTCCATTAGCATCATGGGCATGCCGGAGAGGTTGAATGACTCCATCATCACACCGATGGAGAGTCACGACGATCAGCACAAGAAAGAGCATGATACTAT
Organism: Picea engelmannii; assembly: GCA_009831015.1. NCBI lineage: Eukaryota > Viridiplantae > Streptophyta > Pinopsida > Pinales > Pinaceae > Picea > Picea engelmannii. The sequence continues at coordinate 176,586 of ML791752.1, read as the reverse complement.
TATAGAAATATTTGCCTCACCCTATGCAAATTTGCTCAAAAGGTCTTGTTCCATTTCCATATGCAGACTTGAAGTCCCTTTTTGTAAATCCTAGAGATAAAAAAATTGTTTTTCCACATATACATGCCCTACCTATTATATAGCATGTGTATACATAGGTTGCACCACTACATCTAGTGTACATCAGGTTTTGTGCCCAAAATTAAAAAAATGGTGTCAGGTTTCCATGTCATGTCACAAGATCCATGATCCTTGACCTTTCGTATACTGGAAATGTTCTGACTCGGTCCTTCATTTCCACTTGAAGGATATAAATGGGCCAAATATGAGCTATGGAAAAGAGGAGAAGAATTCCACTTTGAGAGAAAAGTTACTCTGGAGAAATTATTCACTTCATATTGAGTATGCATCCCTTTATCCTTTTAAGTTTGAACACATTGTTCAGCCCCCAAGCTCTTCCCTACATGATTGAGAACCTCATTGTCTCTCTTATATGAGATTTCCTTTGGTGGAGGATTGAAGTGGTGGAGGCCCAACTGGAAGGGACTTAGTTTCTCGTTTTTGAACTGTGCCAACACGAAAGTTTGTAAATCATTCACTTCTGTTGATTATATTTTAATGGAAATACTCTTTTCTCATCCAATCAATATCTTGCAAATATTTGAATTGTTATTCCATGGGAATATTTTTTATGAATATTGATGGATTATGCTATTGAATGTGCTAACATTATATATTATCACCATATGCTTGTGTTTCTTGGTTGTTGAGGACAAGTTGCAGGTGTATTTCTTTGAGTCAAGTGCTCAATGGTGGGCTTCATCGAACGTCTGGACGAGGTAGGCTCTTTATCTTATCTTGTTAGCATATTTTTTTATATAGCATACCTGAGATTAGAGTTGATTTTTGCAGTCATTTCTGTCTGTTGTGTTTTACCCCTAGCCATAGAGAGATTTTCCTCGTAACAGAATTGGCAACCATACTGGAGAAAAAATCTTGTTTTCAGGGTTTGGAGTGTTTTTCTCCTTTGATTGCTCTTGTTTATATTGAGTTTCTTGTCGTATGACTACTTGACAACCCATGTTCATTATGAGTTTGAACTTCTAGACCTTCTCCTTAGCTTGGATGTGTTTTAACACATATGCGCGGGTGTTTACCTGACATTCACGTACATACGTGTGTTGTCCTTCTGCAAGAGGCGTATATATGCACTTTTCTCTTGAATAGTCATGTACATCACCCTTTGTTGCTTGGTTGTTGGTTTTGATGTTTGTTGGGTAAGTTTTGATGGTTGTTGAGTCTTCTTGGGTCTCTGTTATGATTGTTAAGTGTTTGTGGAATGACAGGAAACCTTTCTTTGGTTGAATTTATGGGTGGTTCCTTTCTCATCATTCTTTTCATTTGATTGTCCTTGCATCGTGGGCTGGGTGTTTGCTTCTTGATATCCTACTTGGTTCATCTCTATTTGTTAGAAAAACAGGACCGCAGAGCAATAAAATAAAACAAATGCAGAAACAAAACACAGAAGACACACAATACAAGAGAGACACAGATTTACGTGGTTCACCCAGTGTTGGCTACGTCCACAAGAGAAATTGCTAGGTCCTTACTTTATTATTATCCACCAAATGAAGGGATACAACCTACAGCAAAAACCCGCTGTAACTTCCTCTTCTTTCTCTCACAGTCTCCTCTCTCATAATACAATATTCACCCTCGTACATAGCCGCAATACATTTCCCTCATAAAAGAGGGTTGCCTTCTAGGGCGAAAAACCCTAACATAATCTCTACCGTTAGATCTGTGACCTTATAATGAACAGTCTAGATTTACAATGAAATTACAATATACTTTTATAAGGCAATTTTTGCTTCGGGGGCTTCGCCCCCCAAACCCCCGGACCCCGCAGAGGGGGTACCCCCCCTCTGCACTCCCTCGCGTGGAAGAGTGTACATACTTCTGGGGTGTAAATACTTCATGGGGTATAGACACAGCTGAAAGCAAAGACCTCTGCATCAGGAAGATAATCAGGCTCCACAACCAACAATCTCCCACTTGGAGACTGATCTCAACAAATCCACTGCTACTGTATATGTTGGAATTTGAACCTTCTTGGACCTGGCAAATTTCTCATCTTCATCTTCAATCTTGAAGACCAACTAAAACTGAGAAAGAACTCAGTTTCTCCCTGGTTACTCCCTTTGTTAACATGTCTGCAGGATTCTGGCTAGTGTGTATCTTTTCCAGCTTCAATTGTCCATCTTCCAAGGCGGATCGTATGAAGTGGTA
>ML791752.1:150846-170127 GCA_009831015.1 Picea engelmannii | reverse complement strand
GAACCCCCGCAGAGGGGGTACCCCCCCTCTGCACTCCCCCGCGTGGAAGAGTGTACATACTTCTGGGGTGTAAATACTTCATGGGGTATAGACATGGATAAAAGAAAAGACCTCTGCATCAGGAAGATAATCAGGCTCCACAACCAACATTGTTTACATACAGCATAATTTTTATATCAAGTTGTTGTTCAATCCTTGTATTTTCATTCTTATATATTGAAAATACAAAAATATTAGGCATTTTGCATTGTTGGAATTTGATCTTTTGTGTTCTTATCATTGATATTAGTCCATGTAAAGAAAGATTGCATCTTATTTAGAATTGCATAACTAAATTTAAAATTGCATTTTGAAAAGCATGTCATTTATTGGGAATTGAAGTTAGGACTTTGCATTGTATACATATTCATTTATTTTACTTGTTGATTCATAACATCAATAGTTTCATGACCACACCTTTTTTGAGTAACCAAGGCCACTAAAAGCAATGTTGATAATTTAAAATTGATTAGAAACGATTTTATCTTCTAGGGTGCACAAACTAGCTTAGGATTTAGAGTCTTGGAATAGGATTTTGTGAGTAAACTTCTCTGAGGCTATTAAATCAACATATGTGTCTGACTAAGGGAGTGTTGAAATACATTGTATAATTGGTGACGTCGGGAGGATCAACTTACACCAGAGTTAAACATGAGGTCATGTGAGGTTGGTTGAGGGGATATCCCCTTAATACCTTCTTAGCGTCAGATATATTTATGGGGATCTATTCGTATATGGGGATCTTTCTAGTACCTTTACCTTTGTGAGAGGTGGTTCTTTCGAGGTTTCGGGCTTTGTTACCCTGCCCATATGGTGGAACTGACTTACGATTGTTCACTTATGCATCGATTATATCTTAGTTTCTTAGTTTCTTGACATAAGTACCACATAGGTTACTTGCAAGGGTTATTCTGCAAGTACCCTGGGTCAGATAAGGGTCAGACAACACACAACCTTTATGGAGGATTACATCTTCGGGGGGATCTAACCAAATAGTTTTTAATCCCACGAGGGCCCTTATAACTGATTCTAAAACCTTTGATCTTTAGCAGGGAGTCTCAGGCCCCTCTTGGGCGAGGCATACCTACTTTAGGGAGGGAGGCCCCTTTAAGCACTTTATTTTGTTTGTGTGCATATTGGCCTTTTTATTTCATTTTGGTGTGCTCTTTGATTACTAGTTGGCCTTAGGATTTGTTTTTTATATCTCGAGTCTTGAGTCATCATGGAGCCAGACCAACTTCCCCAAAGGTCTCGCCACTTGTTATAGTTACCACCACATTTTGATTCTTTTCCTTCTAAAAGGTGTAAAGTTATCAAACGTGGTACACACACCTCCACTTACTAGACTTGTGATCATACAAGGATGAGTATTGAATCGAGTCAGAAAGATATTGGGATTTATTCAACTCCCATGCCCACTATAGTTAACGATATCCCTTTGATACCTTCAACCACAATGGTTGTAGTGTCGGAGGTGCCTATCATCACCTCGGTTCGTCCTATTGTGAATACTCAGCCTATAGCCACGAACCCTTTTGGGTCTCTAGGTCAATCACCAGGTTACAATGTTCAGTCCATCCCTATGGCCTCTAGTCCTTTTTCTTATGGTATGCCGAATTTCACATCACAATTTTCAACTTCCATCCCAGCGTGTAGTCTGAATACTAGTATTGGACTCAAGTGCACAGCTCCTCCACATACTCCTTTCTAGTTTGGTGGTACCCATGTCCCACAAACAACTCCTACAGTTGGAGGCTTTCCTCCTTTTAACCCTGGGTCTAATCCTATTCCTAATGCTTCTGCATGGAGTAACTAACCTGGTGGACAAACTAATGTTTATGGTCTGTCCTTTACACCCACCTCCCCTGTACCAATTCTGACCAACATGTTTGGCATGATGAATCCACCTTTATCCTCCGGATTCACACCCACAGGAGGTCATTTTCATACCTTGGGAAACCCCCAACCTAGAGCCAATCTGGTTGGAGGAAGTTTTTACAACCCTCATCAGAACATTCCTACTAGAATGGTGCCCAACCAACCCCTCATGAATCAGTTCGGAGGAGCGTCTTACAATCCCAGATAGGGCCATGGTGCTTACCAGAACCCTGGATGGGCAGTGATTCCCCAATAACAATATTTTCAAGGAGCTTGGGGCCAGATGCCACAACCCCATATCCCTTTTCTGGCCACGCTCAATCTTCCATACTTGTCTAAGTTAATGAATTACCATGTGTTTCATGATCCAACATGGCCCCCCGTCCCCACCAAGATTCCTTCAAATATTCCAAAATTCAAAAGAAAGAATGGCAAGGATCCTGGTGATCACGTCACTACTTTTCACCTTTGGTTCTCTTCGAATTCCCTTAACAATGATTTTATTCGGTTAATATTGTTTCAACACACCCTCACAGGGGTCGTCATAAAATGGTATATCAAGCTACCAAGGGGATCATACGGAACCTTTAGTCAGATGGTCTTTGTCTTCCTCAACCACTTCCAATTGTCGGTTCATTATGATGGTGTCTTAGAATTTTTGTCTACCTTATGCCAGGACAAAGCCACTCATATCTTGGATCACATTCAGGAGTGGTGTAGACGGAAGAGGTTGATCAAGAAATGCATACCTTTGGAATTCCTACTACACTGGTTCCTCAAGTCTCTCCTGCCTTATATTTCAAAGGATGTTTCTACATCTGGGGTTACATCTGAGGAAGAAGCGATTTTTAAAGCCCAGTAGTTAGATCTTATATATGCTCAGTCTGGGATGTTATACAAGATTCTTCCAGATGCACCGAGGTCAAACTATGACCCTAGAAAAAATCTTGGCCTCATTATGATGGCATTGTAGGCTCCACCAATGTGAAATCCGCAGAATCAGTGAGAATCCATTTGAAATAATTGTCTCTAAACCAATCTGTAGGAGGAAAAAATCCATCTGTGTCCTCCAATCCCACTCAGTCAATGGATGTACATTATGTGAAATCGTCAACCAGCTCTAATGGTAACCAACAATCAGGAGAGAATAAAAAGAAAGGACGTAATAATAATCGTAGGGGTGGGAAGAATAATAATAAACCCAAGGACAATAGTAATAATGAGAAGTCGAATAATAATGTTGGTGAGGGAAAGAAAGAAAGGTGGAAGGTGAAGTTTCCCTGCAATCTTTGTATAGATGACCACCTTATTCATTTATGCCCCAAAATTTCGGAAGTTGCGAGGCTTTTATCTCTACCGCCTGTTGTGATGACTAATCCTTTTCCACATAATCAGCACATGGCCTCGAGCTCCTTGAATGCTGAAAATGTGATGAGTGGGAGTCAAAACCCACCAACATAAGATAGTGACCATTTATGCATCAATATGGTTAAATATGAGGTTGATGTATCCACTTGGTCTTGCGATTACAGTTCTCCACAGACTGTACCCGGTCTAGACTCTCCCCCTCCTCTAGACACACCCTTATAGATTGAAAAACCAAAGCCTTTGCCTCATATTCTGAAAGGATTACTCAAGCGCTCTACCCAAAATCCTAATGCTACAGCCACCCAGAATGACTCTATTATTGAGGATCTGGGTCAAACCTCTTGTGTGATGTCGTCTCTAGAGGTACTCCAGATGTGTCCTTCACATAGGAATGCCTTGATATTTGCGTTAGGAGCTATAAATCCTTGTGTTTCAAAATTTATCAAGTTTGACGTCATAGATGTGAAGCCAAGCTTGCTTTACCATGTGGAATTCCAAATCCATCTGGGTTACTCAAAGTATACCATCAAGCTTACTATTGTTGATGAAGGAATTGCAACATGTGTGATGTCCATGGTCTATTCAAAATCCCTCGGCTCTCCGATCCTTTCTTAGTCTCTAACCATGTTGAATGCTTTTGACGATCATTCCTTCTGCCCTCACGATATCCTTCCAACATTTTCGGTCCATTTAGGTGGGAAGACGGTAGAGGTGGATTTCAAGGTGGTTGATGCGACCCTCGATTATAACTTGTTACTAGGATGCAATTCGACTTATTCTATGACTGCAATCGTATCGTCGGTCTTTTGCACTCTTTGTTTTCCTCATGATGGGAAGATTGTGATGATTGACCAGTTTTCCTTTGCGTACGCTAGCCCCAATGCATCTATTGGACTGTCGATCCCTGTGATCAACAATTCTCAGTCGGTAATTGGGAATATTGGTTTCGGAATGTATTCATCCCTTATGGGTACCTTCAACTTCATGGCACCGGTTCATCATATATATGCCATGTCCAGCAGGTATGCTTTTTCAGAGAGGTTCTTTCCTTTCCTCACTTCCTACTTTAACGATCCTTGGACCCTTCCTTCCTCGACTGCATCTTGTGAAGGTCAATCACATTCTGGAATGGCCATGCCACTATCGTAGCAGAGATTGTGATGCAGGAGCATCTACGACTTCATCAAGCGAGCCAGCGCGTGGAGGAAAGAACATACAGCTGGGCAGCGCCAACACATACATTTTTGAATTGCTTTGGAGATTGTTGCGCCGCCGTTTGAATGTTTTCATTCATATGAAGCGCACTTGTATTGTAATGTAGATAAGAAGGCATTTAATAGTTTTAAATGTTGTTAGATAGGAATTAATTGTAGATTAGACAGTTTTTGCTTTCGAGAGGGAACACGGATTATAGGCACCCTCCTTCGTATTCGGGAGAGGATCATTCTCATTCATACAGGAGCAAGAGAGAGACCGAGCAGAGATCTTGCGAAGAAACCGCATGTACAGACATTGAATTAATAGAAAAGCTTTGATTCAATCTCATGGATGTGTTTGATTTCTGTGTGTTGTTGATATTATGCTTTTGCATGCTTGCTTCCTTTTATGCTTATCTTCTATATGCTGCATATGTGATTGCATATCAGGTTCGAACCCTGAGAGAATGAGGGAATGAGTTTCAACTGATTCTCTGCTTAAGCCAGGAGAATTCCTGCATAGAGTGCAGTTGAATCCCTCCTCATAGAGCGCGTTGAGGAGGCTGAGTAGTTGAACTTTTGTTCTCTGTGGCCCAAGGTTATGTTGGGTTGTTTGAACCGTGCAGGTGAGTGCAGGTCGAATTGAAGTCTCAGAGCTGAGTCTGAGAGAAGAAGGACTGGACCGTGTTAGCAAGATTGCATAGGTCTAGATGGTTCCAACGTTTTGAGAGTTGTTGGAAGTAAAGCACAGGAAGGACGTGAGAAGTCTCTGGAGGAGGCATAGAAAGACAAAGCTCAGGAGAGATAGTTCCTCGCAAGCATCTCAGGAACAGGCCTGGGAGAGGCTGAACCAAAGAAAAGCTTAGAAGTGGAGGATTCTCAGGAGGAAGACAATCGACGGCGTGTAATCCACGTGAAGTTTGCGAGATCCCGAGGATCGTTAGATCAAGGGGGAGTCATACGGGAGTTAACCTGTAAGCGTGGGTGTGGAAAATCAAAGTCCATCGGACGTCGGGGTTTCGGCATTCGGGGACTGGTAAGACGAGAGTTCTACACCTCGAGGAATCGCGAGTTGCGATTCCCCTAATCGATCTGAGTCGTTGATCGGAGAGGGGACAGGTGGCACGAATCCGGAGAATCGGGGTTCGACGTTCGGAGGATAGCAAGGTGAGAGTTCTATGCCTCGTGAAATTGCGAATAGCAATTTCCCGAATTGACGGGAGCCGTCGATCATTAGAGGGACGTGTGGCATCAGATCTCGGAGACCGGGACATCGGGGTTCGGGGTTTTCAACAGCAAATAAAACTTGCATCACGGTTTCGCGATCCGCGAAATCCCGAAGAGGACGTGGCAGCGTGGGACCCCGGAAGATAGTGGAATATAGGTGGCGTGAGATCCCAAGTGGTTGGGGTTCGGCATTCGGGACTTTCCACTGCAAAGGAATTGTGAACGAAGAAATCGCGATCCCGCGATTCCCGATAGAGTGGAGAGAGGAGGTGACGTGGCCAGGAGATAGCGCACGTGCTATCGGAGTTCGGGGTTCGGGACTTTGTGGTATCAAGGATTCCTGACATCGCATACCCCGATATCCCGATAGGGAAATCTCCAATAAAACGGAAGGGTTGACCCGTTGACCATCGGGGATCGGGGTTTAGTTTTGCATGTGAATTGTGTTGCATGAATCGCGATTTCCCGAGTCGCGATATCCCGATTTCTGAAGGAAGGGAGATTGTCGAGGGGTTATTGTGGGTGACCCGTGACTCCCGAGGGGAGTTGGAAGAGCTCAGACTCTTCAGGCCCGTGGTTGAAGGAGGTCCTGGTGGGAGCAGTTTGCTCAGTGAGGGGCAGGTTGCGTCAGGTGGTATCAGAGCCAAGATTTCTCTGTTTTCTGTAGCAGAGAGGAAGAGAAGACATAATGTCGCCGAGAAGAGGTAGGCAATCACCCGACCCAGAGGGGGAGAGGGAAGTGTCCAGGGAAAGAAGCAGTCATGGACAGAATATAGAATTGGAGAGGGAAATATGAAATCTCCGTGCTAGAATGGAAGATATGGAAGCAGCGCAGAGGCGCACAGCAAATACAGGAGATCTAAGTGACTCCGAAGGCGAAGCTGAGGCTGTACTGCAAGGTGGAGTTGCAGCAGAAGATGTAGCAAATGAGCGGTTAATCAAGGCTATCGCCAGGATGAGTGCAAAGGTGAAGATGGACATTCCAGCTTACAAGGGAAGCCTGGATGCAGAAGAGTTGTTGGATTGGATCCGAGCACTCGACACCTACTTCGATTATGAGGATATCGAAGAGGACAAGAAGGTGAGACATGTTGTCACCAAGCTGAAGGGACATGCAGCCTTATGGTGGGACGAGCTGCAGGCAGACAAACGTTCCAAGGGAAAACAAAAGATCAAAAGCTGGGATCGGATGGTCGCCAAGATGAAGGCGAAGTTCATTCCGAGGGACTACCAGATCACTCTGTTTAGGCACATGCAGAACCTAAGACAGAAGATGATGATGGTGAAGGAGTACACCGAGGAATTCTATAGGCTCAATATTCGAGCAGGTCATCGAGAGAGTGATGACGAAAAGGTGGCAAGATACCTGAATGGTCTTGGGTATGATATTCAGGATGAATTGAGCATGGTCACCATCCGAACAGTTGAGGAAGCGTACCAGATGGCTTTGAAAGTTGAGGAGAAGCTGAGCCGCAAGCAGGGGTAGCGAGGGCAAGGCAGAAGCCAGCCACGAGGTAAAGCTGTTTCCCAGGAGAGAACGCAAAAGCCCAAGGAGGATTGGAAAAAGCCTCAGGGAAGAGCTGAAAGAGGTGGAACCTCACAGCAGAGGTAGCAAAATTTTGAGCCGAGGAGACAGCAAGGTGATCAGCAAGGAGGATATGCTGACGCCAACACTTTTTCTCGTACCCGGGGTAGAGGAAGAGGCCGTGGAGGAGTCATCACATGTTTTACATGTGGTAAAGATGGTCATAAAGCCGTGGACTGTCCAGAGAGGAAGGTGGACAAAGGAAAATCTCACGTCGCTGAGGCGCAGAGGCGTGACCTGGAAGATGAAGACGCTGGAAGTGGGAAGTCACTAACAGTGCATAAAGTTCTCTTGAAACCCGAGAAAGAGATGGAGGATACAGCTCAAAGATGTAGACTGTTCCGGATGACTTGCAAGACCCAAGGCTAGAAATGCAAGGTTATAGTGGACAGTGGGAGTACAGATAATCTCGTTTCGACCGAGATGGTGGAGAAACTGGAGCTGAAAACGAACAAGCACCCAAGTCCATACAAAGTGACGTGGCTGCAGAAAGGGCACTAGGTATGTGTTACAAAACAATGCTTGGTAAATTTTAAAATGGGTGAATATAGGGATGAAATTCTGTGTGATGTCATTCCCATGGATGTCTGTCATGTTTTATTGGGGAGACCATGGCAGTATGATAGACATGTGGTCCATGATGGAAGAATGAACACATATACCTTGGAGAAGGATGGAAAAACACACACACTGCTTCCAGGGAAGGATAAGGAAGTGAAGCCGGAAGTGAGTAGTACCATACTTCTCATGAGTGGGAAAGAACTTCTCACAGAGCTGGAGAAGAATGAAGAACCACAGTTCTTTGTTGTCAGGAAGCCGAGAATTGTCCTGAAAAGCACAAGAGTGGATGACTTGCCGGACGAGATTCAGGAACTGCTTGGAGAGTTCGCTGATATCATCGTGGACGAACTACCTCGTTCATTGCCACCGATGAGGAGTGTGAGTCACCACATTGACCTCATACCTGGAGAAAGTTTTCCAAATAAGGCCGCGTACAGGTTGACACCTCAAGAGAATGAGGAAGTCAAAAGGCAGGTACAGGATCTGCAGGATAAAGCACTGGTGAGGGAAAGTCTTAGTCCATGTGTTGTTCCGACAATACTGAGTCCGAAGAAGGATGGAGGCTGGAGAATGTGTATATACTCCAGGGCGATTAATAAGATCACCATCAGGTACAGGTTTCCACTTCCGAGGATGGACGACTTGATGGATTGCCTAAGTGGGGCAAATTACTTCTCCAAGATAGATCTCAAGAGCGGATACCATCAGATTCGGATGAGAGAGGGAGATGAGTGGAAAACAGCGTTCAAGACAAACGAGGGTTTGTACGAATGGCTGGTCATGCCATTTGGGTTGACAAATGCACCAAGCAATTTTATGAGGCTGATGAATGAAGTCCTGCGGGAATTCATTGGCAAATTTGTGGTCGTATACTTGAACGACATATTGATTTTCAGCAAGACCAAGGCTGAACACTTTAGGCATTTGGCTACGGTGATGAGGAGACTGCAGCAGGAGAAGTTGTTGGTCAATTTGAAGAAGTGTTCCTTCATGCAGACAGAACTCATATATCTGGGGTTTGTAATATCGGCAAATGAATTGAAGATGGATCCTGAGAAGGTTGAAGTAATCAGGAATTGGCCATCACCAAGAAATGTTTTTGAGGTAAGGAGCTTTCACGGTTTGGCAAGCTTCTACATGAAGTTCATTCGAAATTTTAGTGGAATCAGTGCCGCAATGATGGACACTGTGAAAAAGTGGCATAAGATTTTTCAGTGGACAGCCGAGGCTGAAAGGAGCTTCAATTTGTTGAAGCGAAAGATAACCGAGCAGCCAGTATTAGTGCTGCCTGATTTTCAGAAGACCTTCCAGGTGAAGTGTGACGCTAGTGGGTATGTTGTTGGAGGGGTATTAAGTCAGGATGACAGACCTATGGCATATTACAGCGAGAAGATGGATGATGCGAAATTGAAATACTCCACGTATGACAAAGAATTCTATGCCATCGTCCAGGCATTGAAGAAGTGGAGGCATTATCTCATACCCAAAGAATTTGTACTGTACAATGATAATCATGCACTGCAATTCGTGAGTCAGCAGGAGAAGCTAAATCAAAAGCATGCGAAATGGGTGGAGTACATGCAGAATTTCACATTCGTGATCAAACACATTTCGGGGACTGCGAACAAGGTAGCTGACGCCTTGAGTAGAAAATGTTTGTTGCTGCAGGAATTCAGGGTCAAAACACTGGGTTTTGAGAACCTGAAAGATATGTATGCAGATGATGCTGATTTCGGGGAAGCTTATGGAGCAGCCGAGAATCCGGTACTCAGGGATAGGAGCCCGTGGATAGATTTCTTGATACAGGATGGATTGCTATTCAAGGGAAATCAGTTGTGCATTCCAGATTGCTCTATGAGAGAGAATTTGGTGCGAGAAAAACACAGCGGTGGACTAGCAGGTCATTTCGGGCATGACAAAACTTTCGCCAAGCTGAGCGAATCTTATTTTTGGCCAGGCATGCGAGCATATGTAAATCGATTTGTTGATAGGTGCAGGATATGTCAACACACGAAGGGCCGAAAACAGAACACTGGTTTTTATCAGCCACTGCCCATACCCGAGAGGCCATGGAAAGCCATTAGTATGGATTTTGTTTTGGGATTGCTGAGAACACAGCGTGGAGTTGATTCCATTTTTGTGGTGGTGGACAGGTTCTCGAAAATGGCACATTTCATATCGTGCCATAAGACAAGTGATGCGACACATCGCGAACTTATTTTTCAAAGAGATTGTGCGATTGCATGGATTGCCCAGGAGCATAGTCTCGAATCGGGACACGAAGTTCATCGGTCATTTTTGGAGGACGCTATGGAGAAAGATGGGGACTAACTTGGCTTTCAGTTCTGCATACCATCCGCAGACAGATGGGCAAACAGAAGTAGTCAACAGAAGCTTGGGAAATTTGTTGAGGAGCCTAGTGGTGGAGCATCACACTAGCTGGGATCAGATATTACCACAGGCAGAATTCGCGTACAACGATTCGGTGAATCGGAGCACAGGTAAGAGCCCATTTCAGATTTTGTATGGGACATAGCCAAGAGGAGTGTCTGAGCTCAGGGAGCCAGAACAGGCTGAAACTAGCAGCGCCAGGGCTGAAGAATTTGCTGAAGCAATGCAAGAGCTTCACGCACAGGTGAAGCAGCGATTCCAAAAATCGAATCAGGAATATAAGCGCAGAGCCGACCAGAGGAAGAGACAACTTCAGTCTGAAGTTGGGGACATGGTTCTGGCGCACTTGAGAAAAGAAAGGTTCCCAAGAGGAACGTACAACAAGCTCAAGATGAAGAAAATTGGGCCGTGTAAAATCCTGAGGAAATTCAGGGAAAATGCATATGAGCTTGAGTTGCCGGAAGGCATCAAGATATCTCCGATTTTCAACATTTCAGATTTATACCCCTACAGGGCTGAAGAAACAGGCACTGGAACTAAGGAACCAGTGGTAGAGTGGCAGAAGCAGTTACCAGTTGCACAGAAGCCTGAGATGGAGTGCATACTGGATAAAAGAGTTGGAAGGAAGACCAGGAGGAAGCAGTATTTTGAATACCTGGTGAAGTGGAAGAACCACCCAGTGGAGGATGCCAGCTAGGAGGATGAAGCAATGATTCTGAAACATGGGCAGACTGTGCAGGAGCTCATGGACAGGAGCCCATGAAATCTTTTGAACCGAGGAGTATGATGCAAGAGCATCTACGACTTCATCAAGCGAGCCAGCGCGTGGAGGAAAGAACATACAGCTGGGCAGCGCCAACACATACATTTTTGAATTGCTTTGGAGATTGTTGCGCCGCCGTTTGAATGTTTTCATTCATATGAAGCGCACTTGTATTGTAATGTAGATAAGAAGGCATTTAATAGTTTTAAATGCTGTTAGATAGGAATTAACTGTAGATTAGACAGTTTTTGCTTTCGAGAGGGAAAACGGATTATAGGCACCCTCCTTCGTATTCAGGAGAGGATCATTCTCATTCATACAAGAGAAAGAGAGAGACCGACCAGAGAGCTTGCGAAGAAACCCCATGTACAGACATTGAATTAATAGAAAAGCTTTGATTCAATCTCATGGATGTGTTTGATTTCTGTGTGTTGTTGATATTATGCTTTTGCATGCTTGCTTCCTTTTATGCTTATCTTCTATATGATGCATATGTGATTGCATATCAGGTTCGAACCCTGAGAGAATGAGGGAATGAGTTTCAACTGATTCTCTTCTTAAGCCAGGAGAATTCCTGCATAGAGTGCAGTTGAATCCCTCCGCATAGAGCGCGTTGAGGAGGCTGAGTAGTTGAACTTTTGTTCTCTGTGGCCCGAGGTTATGTTGGGTTGTTCGAACCGTGCAGGTGAGTGAAGGTCGAATTGAAGTCTCAGAGCCGAGTCTGAGAGAAGAAGGACTGGACCATGTTAGCAGGATTGCACAGGTCTAGATGGTTCCAACGTTTTGAGAGCTGTTGGAAGTAGAGCACAAGAAGGACGTGAGAAGTCTCTGGAGGAGGCATAGAAAGACAAAGCTCAGGAGAGATAGTTCCTCGCAAGCATCTCAGGAACAGGCCTAGGAGAGACTAAACCAAAGAAAATCTTAGAAGCGGAGGATTCTCGGGAGGAAGAGAATCGACGGCGTGTAATCCACGTGAAGTTTGCGAGATCCCGAGGATCGTCAGATCAAGGGGGAGTCATACAGGAGTTAACCCATAAGCGTGGGTGTGGAAAATCAAAGTCCATCGGACGTCAGGGTTTCGGCATTCGGGGACTGGTAAGAAGAGAGTTCTACACCTCGAGGAATCGCGAGTTGCGATTCCCCGAATTGATCTAAGTCGTTGATCGGAGAGGGGACAGGTGGCACGAATCCGGAGAATCGGGGTTCAGCATTCGGAGGATAGCGAGGTGAGAGTTCTATGCCTCGTGAAATCGCGAATAGCGATTTCCCAAATTGACGGGAGCCGTCGATCATCAGAGGGACGTGTGGCATCAAATCCCGGAGACCGGGACATCGAGGTTCAGGGTTTTCAACAGCAAAGAAAACTTGCATCACGGTTTCGCGATCCGCAAAATCCCGAAGAGGACGTGGCAGCGTGGGACCCCGGAAGATAGTGGAATACAGGTGGCATGAGATCCCAAGTGGTCGGGGTTCGGCATTCGGGAATTTCCACTGCAAAGGAATTGTGAACGAAGAAATCACGATCCCGCGATTCCCGATAGAGTGGAGAGAGGAGGTGACGTGGCCAGGAGATAGCGCACGTGCTATCGGAGTTTGGGGTTCGGGACTTTGTGGTATCAAGGATTCCTGACATCGCATACCCCGATATCCCAATAGGGAAATCTCCAATAAAACGGAAGGGTTGACCCGTTGACCATCGGGGATCGGGGTTTAGTTTTGCATGTGAATTGTGTTGCGTGAATCGCGATTTCCCGAGTCGCGATATCCCGATTCCCGAAGGAAGGGAGATTGTCGAGGGGTTATTGTGGGTGACCCGTGACTCCCGAGGGGAGTTGGAAGAGCTCAGACTCTTCGGGCCCGTGGTTGAAGGAGGTCCTGGTGGGAGCAGTTTGCTCAGTGAGGGGCAGGTTGCGTCAGATTGCATATCAAGTTATTCTTGACTCTTCCACTGATATGGATCCTATTACCTCGCAGACGGATGAGGAGGATCATGTTCTAAAGCCTGTGTGGGCCACTTCATCATCTTTTTCATGTGACTTCCTTGATGAGAATTTACCTTTGGATGAATATATTATAGAGGCCATGAATGGTTCTGACATTCCATGGGATGATATGCATCATTGCTCTTATTTTCTCCCAGAGCTTGCTATAATCGAACAAGATGATTTTAGATCTACTTTGAGTGAGATAGTCGGTCACGTCGTAGTTCCACTTGATACACATGGAATTTATGCCGAAGGAAACATGGAGAGCATATCTCCTACCATCACAATTGATATCTCTCGTACCCTTGGCAAGGTTTTAAAATGTATACATCGGTGCAGATTGTTCGCCAAAAGAAATTTTGATCTACACCGAGCTCTTCAAGGAATTCCATGATGTATTCTCTTGGTCATATGAAGAGATGCCAGGAATCGACCCTTGAATCGTCGAACATGAGATTAAAACTTACCCAAATACCAAATGTGTTCAACAATGACTTAGAGTTGTCAATCCTAGGAAGTCCCCTGCTATTAAGGCAGAGGTAGAAAAACTACTTAATGATGAATTTATCTACCCGATTCCCTTGACTGAATGGGTATCCAATCCTGTTCCTATGAATAAAAAAGAAGGAACCATTCATGTATGCACGCATTTTCATGACCTGAACAAGGCCTGTCCCAAAGACGACTTCCTGACACCCTTCATCGATCATATTCTTGACGAATATGCGAGAAGCGAAGTTTTTTCTTTCATGGACAGATTTTTAGGGTATAACCAAATTCAGATTAAACCCAAGGACCAACATAAGCCGGCATTTATTTTCCCTTGGGGTAATTTCACATACCGGAAGATGCCTTTCGGCCTTAAGAACATCGGAGCAACCTTCCAACGTGCTATGACCTTCACTTTTCACAATCTCAAGCATATAGTCAAAGCCTATCTCGACGATATTGTTGCTCACTCCCATAAGAGAATGGATCACCCTAAGCACCTTCGGCTAGTCTTTGAAAGATGTCGCCATTATCGCATCTGTTTTAACCCTCATAAATGCATCTTTTGTGTTAGGTCAGGTCAAATTTTATGATTTTTAGTCTTTGAGAATGGGATCATGGTAGATCCATTAAAGGTTGAGACAATACTTTGATTGCCTCCCATGTGCACTATTCATCAACTTCAAGGTTTACAGGGGAAAGATAAATTTTTACAATGGTTTATAGTAAACTATGCCAATATTACTAAGGGTTTCATGTGTCTCTTGAAGAAGGACACTCCATTCATCTGGGATGAGTAAGCCCAGGAATCATTCGATGCTTTGAAGAAATCCTTGGTATCGACACCTCTGTTGAAGTCTTCGGACTACGGTAGAGATTACTTGCTTTATGTCGCCATGTACAAAGAGACGATTGGTATGGTGTTGGTTCAGGAGGATGATGAGATCCATGAGCACATCATTTACTATCTTAGTTGAAACTTGGTCGGCCCTAAACTCCAGTATTATCATGTTGAAAATCTATCTTCGGTTGTTGTTCATGCAGTCTAATAATTACGACACTATATATTTCTTTGCAAAACTACTGTGGTTTTCGATGTCAATCCATTTCAATATGTCCTTACGAGGAATATTATAGGGGGGGAGTACAATAAATGGATTTTCATTCTACAAGAGTTCGATCTCGATTTCGCTTCTGCGAAGTCCAAAAAATCACTAGTTTTTGCAGAGTTAATATCTGAATTCCTCTATTAGAATAGGATGTTATTCATGTTTATTCATTTTCAAATGAACACATTTTCCTTGTATCTTCGTCAAACCCCTGGTATGGATATATTTTTCTCTATCTTCAAACTTTGAAGTTCCCTCGTCATCTCTCGCAAGATGACCGACGAAGTATACGATACCAAGCTAAGAAATATCTTATCATCGACGATGCTATGTATCATCAAGGAGTAGACAATATATTTCATTGTTGTTTAACTCAAGAAGAAGCTAAGTCTATTCTAAACAAATGCCACAGTGGGGCTTGTGGTGGTCATCTATCCAGGCTTGCGACAACCCAGAAAATTTTGCGAACCAGTTATTTTTTGCCATCTTTCTTTAAAGATTGCATCGAAGTGGTTAAGAAGTGTCACCCCTACCAGGTGTTCACTCGGAAAATGCACTCGTATCCAGCCTCTCTCCATCCAGTCATTACATTTGGTCCCTTCACCAAGTGGGGGGTGGAATTTGTGGATTGCAAGCCAACTTTGGCTGGGGGGCATCAACACATTATCGTATTTGTTGACTAATTTACTAAGTGGTATGAGGCCATGCCTACAGATAAATCCGATGGTAATACTTTCGCCTTCTTCGTATTCAATAAAAGTATATCTAGGTTCAGAATCCTGAGTGAGAATGTCACTCTTCATAGAAGACACTTACAGAATGAAATAATGGAAGAACTAGCATCTAAACTGGGGTTTAAGCATGGTCATTCATCCCCTTACTGCCCTGAAGAAAATGGACAAGTAGAGGCCATGAACAAGTCTCTCAAGACCATTTTGCAGAAAATTGTCAGCTAGAGAAAATATGATTGACATATCATGCTTTATCCATCACTTTGGGCATATTGAACCTCGGTCAAATATTCCACTAGTTTTTCTCCTTTCTAGTTAGTACATGGTATGGAGTCGATCTTACCTATTGAATGTGAAATCCCTTCTCTTAGATTGGCAGTTACGCTCCTAACTAACACTTTTGATCTCGAACAATGCCTCGTACACCTAGAGAGTCTATATGAGCAGCATCGAGATGCCTCTACAGCTATCGAAGTGAATAAAAGACATGTCAAGGTCCAATACGATAAGTTTGTATGTCCTCGGTAGTATGTTGAGGGTGAATTGGTCCTTCTATATGATCAAGCCAAAGAACCACTAGCGGTAGGCAAGTTCAAACCCATGTGGCACGATCCCTATATCATGCGACGTGTCTTATAAAAAGTAGCCTATGAATTAGAATATTATGAAGGAAACATGTTGGCTGAGCCCAAGAATAGGCTCTATTTGAAAAGATAATACGCTTGAGCCCCAAGCTTGGGCGTAACTCTTTGTATACTAATGTATTTTAGTGTATATATTGTTTCCCTTTATTTTTATCTTCAGCTTGCTTATCAAGTTTTCCCTTCGTTGGTAGATGTCAACAGAGTCTTCGGTCTACTTAGGATTCGCATATAGGGACAATCATCATACACAGAACTTGGATTTCTTCGCTTGGTTTTTTAACTCACCACAGGGTCTACTAGTATCTTCAGGTGGCGTTTTCCTAGGGCCATACACAAATAATGTGGCTAAATATATCGTCGTTATAAAACTTTTATGTGATTCCATTTCACATGGTATTCGCTCGCTATAAGTTCGCCTAGACTCCCATTTAGTAGTATGTAAGTTGAACTACAGTTACCATGTGTGTGACCCTACTCTACTCCGACGATTCCTACAGGTACGAATTTTGGAATGACAGTTTGATTTTATTACTTATCATCACATACCTAGAAGTTCTAATTATGTATCTGATGCATATACTAATTTTGTTTCAGATTGGAATTTGTCACATAACTAAAGCAAAGAAAACATTTTCATCAATGTACACATTATAACATAAGTAAATCCGAAGATACATCTTTTATATATATTTCAAAAAATATGATGTTATAGTACAAAATTGGGGCTGACACCCTCAATATAAATATACAGTCGATCATACAATAGTGATGACATATATGCATGTGGCATCAGATGAGTGTCATGATAGCAGACTATGGCATTTGCGAGACATCGTAAGAGTCATACCCAAGCACGAGGCACACCTACCACCTGTCGTTGCATAGCCTCCAGCAGATCCTCTACTTGAACCATGGAAATCCTCTATGTCAAACAAGACAAGTTGCACTGCATGTTTTGAAGCACTCTCTCTATGTCCCCTCCCACTACCTCATCTCCCTGGTGCCTTCGCCAATGTCATGTAATTCCATCCGGCCATCGTGGACCTACTTCTGCATCACATACATGTTTAGTTATTACTTTACATCATCCAAAAATATTTTTGTTTTTCTATACAAAAATACAAAAAAAAGAAATATTCAAAAACTTTGACTTACCTATGTCTCTGTAGGCAGAACCTGGTGGTAACGGTATGTCTGGATCTCCTCTAAAGTCGATTGTTGCATAGGGATAGTCATCTAGAGCCATCACCTGCTGACTCCACTAGAAGAAAAAGTCATTGTTGTAGCATGTTGGCACCCTACCACCCCCCTGTCACCTCGTCACCTCGGTCCACTGTGCCATGGTTGGATCGCGAGGTCCACGTGTAATAATATCAACTCTAGGGCCCAAACCTGGAACCTGTTTGAAGAAAAAACTACAAAGGATAGATGAGAACCCAAAGTTCCTCTTTCTACCCAGTTTGCAGTCTATCAGCTAGCTCTTCATATTGGCCAGTAGTGAGGTGCACCAGTATTACACTGTCGGTTGCAAGCACTCCATTGAATATAACATAAGTGGCCTTGATGCCTGGTGCAAAGAGGTCGACCCTGTGATCCATGTCAAAACTAGGACAACAATATTGAGACTCGGATTGTTGATCACTCTGATTGGGAGTTAGCTCTCTACCTTCTCGGTCCCTGCAATGCAATGAGTGGCTATGTAATCCTCAATATTCATGCCACTCTCAGCTCCCTGAGA
Organism: Picea engelmannii; assembly: GCA_009831015.1. NCBI lineage: Eukaryota > Viridiplantae > Streptophyta > Pinopsida > Pinales > Pinaceae > Picea > Picea engelmannii. The sequence continues at coordinate 152,423 of ML791752.1, read as the reverse complement.
TTTGAGGTTTACCACCTCACCCCGATGTGACAATATTTTCAAGAAGTAGATTTCCTCAACTTCAATCCTTAATGGTTTTCCATCAAGGTTGAAGGTCTCACTATCCAGATCCTAGTAGTTCACAAGCAGTTGAAGCAATCTCACTTGAGCCCTCATACCTTTGAAAGAAAAAAACTTGTATAGCCCACATATTTTTAAGGCCATTCAAGCCCCTGGATCTCTCTCTGCTACAAGATCCACCTATTCATGCTCTCTTTCTCCCCAATCTAGCACCATCATGGAAGATTAAAACCCCTTTTTGAGTTAGAAACATGTAAAAAACTTTATCCACGGACATGTATGCGAGCTATAGTGTATGTTTATAAGGCTTCTTATATATTGGTTTTCTTTCAAACAGTCACGTACAATTATGCATATACGCGACCCAATGAACTATAGCCCACATACACCTTAGTTTGGAAGTTATGCCCTAAATAAATTTAAAAATGAGGCCTAATTACAAATTTTAATCCACTGAAAAGAAAGAGGAGAGTTGTTACCCATGATTTTGGTCATCGTGATGATGTATTTATGATCACCCAAACACCTCGTAAGCCCAAGTACCCTTGCAGGCTTTGTAAGGGTAGCCATCTTCTTAAGGATTGCCTTGGTCTATCCAAGGTTATAGAAGCATGGTCTACGTGCCCTCGCCAACCCATGTCATTAGCCTCTGAACAACATGCTGATGACCTCCCATCGACTAGTCACGATATAGTTGGGAAGAAGAAAAGTAGAGCCAAGCTCCCATGTATGTTATGCAAAGGGAGTCATCTCACTCACCTTTGTCCTCATATGGACGAAGCCTTGAAATTACTGGAAGACATGACTGTTTCACAGCCTCAACTTCCAGCTGCTTATCACAAGCTTTCTCTCAACCCACCTGTAGTTGATAGAATGACTAATCCGGTTCCCTTGTCGGTCAATCCGATTGATCATGTCGTCAATCTAGTCACGCCCTTAGTTGAACTAGTTGACAAAGTGGTTGATCCAATACTATCCTCGGTCAATCCCACTCTCCCCTCAGAGAGTGAAACCCAAGCAGTCGATCCATTTCCACCTGTCGCCCCCTTCTCCCCCTGGAGAATGAAACCCAAGTGGTCGATCTGATCTCTCCATCGGTCAATCCTACTCTCCTGCTCGAGAGTAAACCCGATACTGCTCATTTTTTTCTCGTTGATACAGAATCTCCCGTGATGAGGGGTATTCCTCCTTCTCTTGTAGGACCCCCTCCAAGTAATGAGGCCATCCGTTTTGATTGGGATGTGCTAACTGGACCTCATATTCCCTCTTACATGCCTTTCCAGATTACAGTACAGGTTTGTGGTCGGGACGTTCCTCAAACATTTATAGATGAAGGTTCGTCTATTAGTATTTTGTCCTCTATTGCTTGGCAAGCTTTGGGTTTTCCTCCACTTGCGCCGGTTACGCAGAATCTGTTAGCTTTTAACAGAAGAACTAGTCAACCTTTAGGGACCCTTCCTCAGTTTCCTATAACTTTGGGAGGGAAAACTGTCTTCATTGATGTCATGGTAGTCCAA
>ML791752.1:78068-138424 GCA_009831015.1 Picea engelmannii | reverse complement strand
ATATATAAAAAGAGAAAAAGAAAAAAGGGAGTTTAGTTGTGAAAACCCAGGAAACTGGCACAATATAAACTCGAATTTTGATTGGAAAACCAAGTAACATTGGACAACCAAAATTCTTCAAATACTAATAAATTTTCATCATTAAATTCTAGTTTCATTTTTTTTCAGCTTAAAAAGTTTTAATACTTATCTCTGACTTGAGGACAAGTCAATAAATAAGGCTGAGGGGGATAAGGTATATTTTGAAAACCTTTCAAGCCTTCTACAGATGACAGCATGCATTGAAGAAAGACAACAACTCCATTCAGCAGAGGGACCTGAGGAAGACATTTATTTCAATCAGCAGAGGGACCTGAGGAAGACATTCAACTCCATTCAGCAGAGGGACCTGAGGAAGACATTCATTTCAATCAGCAGAGGGACCTGAGGAATACATTCAATTCCATTCAGTAGAGGGACCTGAGGAAGACATTCATTTCAATCAACAGAGGGACCTGAGGAAGACATTCAACTCCATGCAGCAGAGGGACCTGAGAAAAATATCAAATTCCCATCAGCAAGAGACGTGAGAATATATCAATTTCAATCAACAAAAGGACCTGAGATACTAGAAAAGTAAATACAAGAGGAATCTGAGGACTTACACCAACATTCCATCTAGCTTCAGTCAAACAAAACACAATGAGCAAAAAAATTAGTATATTTTCCTTTTTAATGCTTTAAATTTGAGAATTCTTCCTAAGCTAGGAATAATAAATATCCTATCCTTCCTTTCCCCTACATTATCTTTTCATCACTCCATTTTTTTTTCATCCTCAAAAGCATTTAAAATGGTACTCAAAAGAACCACTTTTGGTTTCCAAAGGAGTTATAAGGAGGGATTGGGTTTCAAATACCAAAACACATTGTTTGTTTTGAAGCTGTCAACAGCTTTGTTACATACACAGACTGAGGTATTGTTGCACAAATTAAGGATGGTTTGCATACATTTAAAAGGGGTTATAAGAAGAAAAGTTCATGATTGATGAAGGAATTGGAAACAAATTTGGGAGTTATATGTCAAATTAACATCTTTTTAAAAAAAAAACACATCTTATAATAATTGCAAAGGGAAGAAGAGTACAAAGGTATGAACAGAGTAGCACCTTCAGCTGTGATTGATGTACAAACCATTTTCAAAAATAAAGACCCTTGTTGAAATCTCCACCAATGTTTTCTCTCTCCATAAAAACAAAAACGACTCAATTGATTTTTCATATTTGCTGGGCCTCACCAAACATTGCACGATGTGTCTCATTTTGCACGCCCCTAGACTTGAACTGCCGACGCATCTCTGTTGTTACTTACTTCCATTTCGAATTACAAATTCTGGCACGTTGTTCCTCCTACGCATTCCAAATCCCTACATTCTGGCACGTTGTTCCTCCTACACATTCCAAATCTCTACACTCTAGCACATTGACCCTCTTACGCATCCCTACTCCGAAATTCTCTGATAGAAAAAACGAATTGTATGTTGACAATTACACTATCAACATACAAAATTTCTTTATGTGGAAGAAAACGCGAGGGAATTGAAGGAGATACGTGGTGAAGCAAGGGCAGAAAATGTATCCAAACAGGAGTCAGCGACTGAAGGTAAGCTCGAACTCAGAAAATTAGACATCCAAGTATAAATTCAACATTTTGGATACATTTGTAAAACAAGATAGTCCATGTTTAGCATAGGCCGAATTGAAAGAAGGGAAATTGAGCCAGAATTCGACAGAGAATCCTGAGAATTTTTCAAAATTACCAGGTATGCCCGTGCATAATTTTTTTTTATGAACAGAGAATAGCCTAGGAATAAAAAATAAAGAGATTTCCTTTGCTTATTTGAATAGAAACTCTTCTTGAGGACCATACACAGAATTAAAATTCACACAGAGTCTGGAAGTTTGAGAAATTTGGTCAAAAGAATTGCAGAGTTGAAGATTTTTTTCAAACAGTGGAAATATTTTAGGTCTTGTTTTTGAAAATTTTTTGAAGTATGGTATCTAGATATGAACCAGGGAGGCTTGTTTCATCAGAAATACACAAAGATTGTATACAAATTTTGGAACAAAAATAGTGGATAGGTTTCTTTGAAAAATTTGATGGATTTTGTGAAGGAGTTGCCTTAGAATTTTCTCACTCATTTGATGGGGAAAGAGCTACTATTGGAAACCTTACCATCAGGATCACTGAGGATAGCATTGCACTTGTCATTGGACTTCCTCAAATAGGAGAGAGATATTTCAAAACCAATCATTTCAAAGATAAATCATGAGTACCTTTTATTTCAAGGTCAAGGGTAGCAGCAGTAAACTGGAAGAAGGGAATCCCAAGGAGTTGGTTGGTCCATCCCTGGGATGAATTAGCATACCTTATACAGAAATTTATAACTTGTTAGGGAAGGTTTAGCATCATTTACCTATATCATATTAAACTGCTACAACATTTGAGAGGTGACTGTGAGATCAATATGCCTTATTTTCTCTTACAAAGCCTTTCCAAAATGGCCAAGACTGTCCAGAAACAGGGAAGGAACACAGAGAGGAGTTTGTATCACTATGGTCTTATTAAAATGATCATTAAAAATGAACTACAGAAGCAACATTTGAGTTGGAAACAGTTTACCATTGAAAATGGTTTTGAAACAATAAAGGAGGAAGAACAAGAGGAGCAAATTTTAGTTGTGACTGATGATGAAGGAGAAGTACAGCACCCCAAGGCAACAAGCCCAAAACCGCCTGTGAGGAGGAGAAAAACAAGAAGTATGGTGATAAAAGAAAAAGAACTTGAAGAAAAAGACAAGATTTTTACCACTTATGAAAGGAGGACAAGAAAACGCCCACAAGTTCAAAAGGGCCAAATACAAGAAAATGATGATGAAGCACAGCAAGCACAGTATGAACATATTCAGACTCTAGAAGCACAAACATTGGAAAATGATGGTTTTGAGGAATAGGAAACTTCTACCTATGAACAGATGAGAGTAGATATGGAACAATTAATCAGGGACATGAAATAAGAACCTCAAATGGAGGAGGTGGTTGGTGCATCCACATCTCAACTTAACAGGAAGAATAAGAAGATAAGGAAGATGAAGAGAAAAATCAAAGAAATTGAAGTCTTAGAAAGATACATAAAAATAGAAAATGAAATGCTAAGAACTCAAATCCATAAAACACAAGAGGAGAATAACACTTTGAAGAAGAAGAACAAGAAACTTCAAAAACAAAACAAGTTAATCTCCAAACAAGCCTATAAGTGGTTCCAACAGAAAAAGGCATATAAAGAGAAGTATAAAAGAATGAAAGCACTTCATACAGATCAGGCGAATGTGGAAACTTTATTACAGGTAGCAGAGGTGGTAGGAGATCAGTGACAGAGGTCAGGGACATTTTTGTGCATGAGGACATGCAAAGACTTCCTCTTGGGGGAGATGTTGAGTCCATTTTTATGCTTCCATTTTTGCTCTATAACCATACTTTTGCCTCTTTATCCATCCATTTTGCCTTCATTTCATTCCATATTTTCCATGAAACAGCCTATGCAAGGTATATTTGTCATTCTTTAGCTTAAGAATTGAGTTTTCTAAATTTTAGCATTAAAATTGAAAATTTATCAGAAATTACAGGACTTGACTAAATCTCATAAAAGCTCTGTGGTTTGTATACTTGCAGGATAGTTGGGCGAAATATAAGACTTGGGTCATGTTCCCTGATGTAAAAGGATGGATAATGAGCTATCATATTCAAAATCTGAGCCTTCCAGATGTCCGGTCAACGTTGGTCAAACAGGGCCACTTCAGTAGAAAATACCCTGTTTCAGCCTTAAATCTTGGACAGTTTTGGATTTTCGTGGGATTTGACCATATATTGTGGATCTGAAGGAGGCAATCGACCCTCCTAGGATATTATATATCTAAACATGATGTTTAGGAGACTTATTAGCATTTTTAGTTTTGAGACTCTTGTATAAATACTCTTAAGCTTAGACTAGTAAGACAATCTTGAGGTGAATGAAGAAACTTTGGAATTTGCACTCTTGAAAATCAGTTCTGTGTTTTGTTCCTATGAATGCTTATGATATGATTATTTGAATGATGTTGGAGCTCTTTCTTAGCTGAGTCAACTCAAGTGTACCAGTGAAGCATTGGAGGGCCCCCTTTGCCAAACTAGTACATTCTTTCTTTGTGTTCTTTTTCAAGTACATGTTTTAGATCAGATCTTGCTATAGATGAGTTTTATCTTGCTATATTTAGATGAATTTCATAGCTAAGTTACATTCTTAATGTTGTCAAGCCTTACTCATATTGTGAATGATTTCTTGAATGAAAATTCAATGTGTAGTTTGCCTTCAAGCATTAAGATAGTCATGCATGTTTTTTGAGTTATTTATGCTTTCAATACTTTGATTTCATTTGATGATAGTTGTTAATGAATGAATGAAAGAAGACAATGAATGCATCTCTTGAATAAGAGTTTGGTTCTTCTAACATTTGATAGGTCTTAGAACTAGTTTGAACATCTCTTGAATGCTTGTTGTTTTTACTCTTTAGAAAAACAAGTGTTGATTACTATTATGAGATCTATGAAGATGACTTCTGAATAGAAGCTTAGCATCTCTTTCATATTCATCCTTAGAATAGGTTTTTGGTTTATCTCCATTAAAGATAAAAATTATCTCTAAATCCATATACTTTGGATGTGCCTCTAAGTCTTACAAACACCGGATTGACAATCATTTGCACTCTAATTTACTTGAGTAGATTGGAGCCTAGCAACCACTCCTGTTGAAGATTGGGATAATTGCAAACCACGATATCCTTGCCTTATCTGTGCTGATGATCATTACACGAAAGATTGTCCACGACGTGTTGAGGTCACTAAGTTCCTTCAGGGAACCCCGAAACCATCTACATCAGTTGTCTTGTCACAACCCTTCCCGTCTCAACAACAGGCTCAGTTGGTCATTCATGACCAACCATCTACTTCTACTACATCATATGTTCTGATGTGTACTGGTGATTCTAAGCAGAACAACGTTGCACTCATGACTTGAGCCAAAGATTATTCTCCATCTAAGGTGAAGGTGGACGATTTACCTCCTGCTTTGGTACAACCCTCTCCACCGACTCCACCTACAAACGGTCCTCTTCATCTCGAACGACTGAGCCTCGACACAGTTCTGCGACCCCCCCCTAAGGGTGTCGTTTGAAAATCGGCTTTCAATCCTCATGCTCGCACAGACCAGAACTACAGCATTGTTTCTAACAAGAATATTTGTCGAACTGTTATCGACAAGGGTGCCTCGACGTGTGTAATGTCTCTTGCTTACTGGAAAGCCATTGGTTCTCCTCCCTTGAATGAATCACAAAATACTCTTAAAGCCTTTAATGGCTCTGGTTTTAAGCCTTACGGTGTTCTTCCTTCGTTGCCGATCACATTAGAAGGTAAAACGATCCAAGTTGAAGTGGAAGTCTTTGACACTCCCCTTGATTATAATCTTCTAATTGGCCACAGCTGGATCGATTCCATGCGCGTCGTTCTGTCAACACTTTTTCGTGTAGTATGTTTCCCTCATCAAGGAAAGGTTGTTACCATTGACCAACTCGCCTTCTTCAATTCTGATACTCGTACTAGCAACGTACCATTTATTGCTAAAACCCTGCCGGGTTATGCGAATGACAGTGTAGGCCTTTTAAAGGACTCCTCATTAATGGGTACTTTCCCCATTCCTTCGCCCGATATTCCATGCCCGTTTGTTGCTTCTATCAACATGATTTCCACCATGCCTCACGAACTTCCATTGTCTTCCGACCCTTGGATAGTACTTGATCCTGGAGATCATCTTCGTTTCGGCGATGCAATGTTGTTAAGTCCGGTTGAATCCGCTTATTAGGCCATTGAATCAGCAACACTTTCTACCCCCGCTCTTGATGAGTTGTCTCCCGATCCTTATCGTGTTATCTTTCCCACTGACGAGATGATCATGTCCGTCATGGAAGACACCCCTTGGGACAATGGGAATCATCATTCCATACTCTTTCTGGAACAACACACTCTTGAGAACTACCAACGGATTTCGACTCCGTCAACAGTTGTTGTCATCTCGACCGTTCCCGGATCTGCACATGATGTGTTTTCCGAAGGGAACCTCAGTAATATCTCTCCCACGATTCCCATTGACATATTCGTTAAACCTGGAATCATCGAAAATGTCCATATCGGAGCTTCCTGTTCCCAGGACGAAATAGTCACCTATACATCCCTGTTCAAAGAGTTTCGTGACATATTCACCTGGAGCTATGAAGAAATGTCAAGTATCGACCCTGCAATTGTTGTACATGAGATAAAGACATACCCCAGAGCTAAACCTGTCTGGCAACGCCTTCGTCCAGTTCACCCACATAAAGTGGCTGCTATGAGAAACTTTTGAAAGCCGGCTTTATTTATCTGATGGCTCTTACAGAATGGGTTTCCAATCCTATCCCGATTGACAAGAAAGGCAGCAGTATTCGTGTATGTGTTGATTATATGGATATTAACAAAGCTTGTCCCAAAGACAATTTTCCTACCCCTTTCGTCGATCAGATTGTCGATGACTATGCCGGAAGTGAAATCTTCTCTCTCATGGATGGTTTCTCCGACTATAATCAAATTAATATTGCTCCCGAGGATCAACATAACACTGCCTTTATTTTTTCTTGGGGTACTTTTGCCTATAGGAAACTTCCTTTTGGTCTTAAGAACACAGGCGTGACATTTCAACATGCTATGTCTTATGCTTTTCATGATATAAAGCATATCGTTCAACCCTATTTGGATGATTTACCCGCTCATTCTATGCGCAGAATCGAACACCCTACCCATCTCCGAGCCATTTTCGTTCGTTGTTGATTCTATCGTATACGTTTAAATCCTCATAAATGCATTTTTTGCGTAGAATACGATCATCTTCTAGGTTTTATCGTTTCACGCCAAGGGATCCGGGTGGATCCTATTAAGTTTGAGGTGATTCTTAATCTCCCTCCTCCTTCTACACTGCGCCAGTTGCAAAGTTTGCAGGGGAAAGCAAACTTTCTTCGTTGTTTCATCCCTAATTACGCCGAGATCACTCATGGTTTTACGCGGCTACTAAAGAAAGATTCAGAGTTCGTCTGGGATATCGTTGCCAACAATGCTTTTGAAGCTTTGAATTTGTCCCTCACGCGAGCTTCGCTTCTCTTTCCTCCCGATTATCATCGTGATTATTTCCTTTATCTTGTTGCCTCGGAGTACACTATTGGCATGGTTCTCATCCAAGAGGATGATGCGCACGATGAACATGTTATTTACGACTTGAGTCGAAGTCTCACACCAACTAAAATCAAGTATCAACATGTTGAAAAACTGGCCTTGGTTGTCGTTCAAGCCATGCAATGCTTCCGACACTATATCCTCTCATGCAAGACTACGGTGATTTCTCATTGCAACCCTATGCAACATATTTTGACACGTCAATTGCCAGGGGGAAAATACTCCAAATGGATTGTCATACTCTAGGAGTTTGACTTGGAATTCGATCGCGCCAAGTCTAAGAAATCCTTAGTTTTTGTTGAGTTGATATGCGATTTTCCTCACTCTACAATAGAAAATGTAGCAGTAGATTCATTACCTGATGAATCTCTTTTCCTTATTAGCACTGACGATATTTGGTATGGGGATATCATTATATATCTCCAAACCCAAACTTTCCAGCCTGCTTTGTCTAGTACTGAACAACGTCGCATACACTATCAAGCTCGTCAATACATTATCCTCGGGGATACTCTTTACCGTCGAGGAATTGACTCTATTTTTCAACGTTGTCTAACGTTTGACGAACCCGAGAAAGCTCTGAATGACTGCCATTCCAGAGCATGTGGTGGTCTTATGTCTAGGTATGATACTGCCCAGAAGATCTTACGCGCAGTGTATTTTTGGCCTTCTTTGTTTAATGACTGCATTACTGTCATTCAGAAATGCCATGCCTGCCAGACCTACAACCAGAAAATTCAGTCACATCATGCTCCTCTTCATCCTGTGGTCTCATTTGGTCCTTTTGTGAAATGGGGCATCGATTTCATGACATGTCACTATTAATCGATCGGGGGGCATGGTTACATCATTGTAGCCATTAATTACTTTACAAAATGGGTCGAGGCGATGCCGACATTTGATAACACTGGAAATACCATAGCTTTGTTTCTCTTTAATCATGTCATAGCTCGTTTTGGTGTTCCCCAGGCTATCGTCACTGATCACGGTAGCTACTTTAGGAATTTTATGATGTCTGAACTTACAGAAAAGTTGGGTCTTCGCCATGATAACTCAACGCCCTATTATCCACAAGCTAATGGCCAGGTCGAAGCGATCAACAAAGTTCTCATAACTATGCTTTGACAGCTGATAGGAATTCATAAAACAAGTTGGCACACAATGTTGTTTTTGACATTGTGGGCATATCGAACATCTGTCAAGTCCGCTACTGGGTTTACACCTTTTCATTTAGTCTATGGTGTGGAATCCATTCTTCCTATAGAATGCGAGATACCCTCTCTGAAGCTAGCCATTGAACTCCTACCCAACACTTCTGTCGAAGAAGAACATCTATTGTATCTAATGTGATTAGATGAAACTTGACGTGATGCCACCCTAGTAATAGAAGCCCAGAAAAAGCGTGTCAAAGCCCAATATGACAAGCATGTCAAGCCTCAATTTTTTTCCGAAGGTGATCTTGTTCTTCTTTATGAACATGATCGAGATTTGCTAGGAGCTAGGAAATTTGAACCCATGTGGCGAGGTCCTTATATCATTCACCGAGTTTTGGAAAAAGGAGCATGTGAGTTGGTAGATTACGATGGTATCCCTTTGAGTGAACCCAAGAATGGGTTGTACTTGAATAAGTACTATGCATAAATAATCTCTGCACAAGTACTTGTATTTTAATGTATCATACTTTGTGTGTGTTACTATAGCTTTCTTTTGTCATTATCTGGTCTCTGCCCTTATGTGACGTTGTGTTTGATTTCCAGATGTCGGAGTCTTCACTACCCTATATTGTCTTCGCTAATGGTGCTAGCCGTAGTACTCGGAACCTTGCTTCTGCTGCGTGGGCAATCTATGCCCCAACAAACGAACTTGTATCTTTACGGGGTGTATGTCTCGGTCATGCAACCAACAACATTGCAGAGTATAGCATCGTTATTGAATTATTGGTTGATGTTATCTCGCTCGGAATTGGTCATTTGTTCATGCGACTTGACTCGCAGCTTGTAGTACTATAGTTAAGTAATATCTACTCTATTCGAAGTCCTACTTTATTACGGGTGTATTTGCGAATTCGCCTCTTGGAACGTTATTTTGATCACATTGAATATCAACATATTCCTAGATGTCTAAATACATTAACAGACGCATTGGCTAATTATGTATTGGATAAACATTTGAATCATTTATAAATCAAACACATCAAAATTCACACAATATAAAGTAAACCGGTAGAAGCCGTCTGTATATATAACAATCAAAAGAGTTTTTTACAAAAAGTTTGTCCGAAGACCAAAATGTCAAAAATTGAAGCTTATAGCTTCTACAAAGTGACGTCATGGATGACGTTCACGGTAACACACAACTGCTCTAGCAACCCTATGGAGAAATCGACTCATAGATGTTGATACCCCTACAGTATGACGTTGATCGCATCGTGGAACCTCTTCCAGAGTCATGTCTGGAATGTCTACAGTTAGGCCCTCTAGATTTTGTTCCACCACTTGATAATCCTCAGCATACTGTGGTGCTGCCGCTAACTCTCCTCACCACTGGATGGAAGAAGTGTCGGGAGGTCTGTAAGGTCCAACATATGTGTTATCAACAAACGATTTTCTATTAGTCTTTGGATAAACATATAAAACAAAAACATTTGAATATGATAAAAATTCAAAAATATTTAAAAAAAGAAAATGTGTGTGCGTCTTACCAAGGTCCCCCCACTGAGCATCCTTTGGTAAAAACAAATCCAGATCTCCTTGGAAATCTAGCCCAGCATAAGCGTAGTCATCAACCATCAACATCTGTGGTTGAAGCTAGTCAAAGAAAGTATCATCATACTTGATGATTGGTCCTGCTACGTGCTGGTCCATAAGCCGACACCATCTCAGTGTCCATGGATCCATGGGACCCGGTATGTTCCACTCGACCTGTAGCCTCAGTAATGGGAGCTTCTCAAGGAAGAAGGATAGCAGCAAATATCCGTACCTAAATTGCTTCAGGTTGCCGCACCTACATTTGGTCAATTGCTTTTTAATACTGCGCAGCACAGCATCTGCCCAGTTGAACACTCGAGGCTCAGTACACTCAATAGCATACTGGAAGTAGCTCTGTAACGCCATGTGAGGAGAAGAACTCACAACCATCCAAGCTATAGTGAAAAGGATAGTACGGAGGGTCAAGTCTTGTACCCCCCAGATAGCCACTTTCCCTTTCTTTCTCTCAGCCTCAGGTACGCAGTATAAATTGCAGTACTCACTCATCTTTAGCCCACCACCTCTACTACCTGTCAGGCTCACATAGTACCCTCGCCATGACAAACCAGTCAAAAAGTAAATGTCCTCAATGTCTAAGGACAGTGTGTGGACCCCCACATGAAACACCTGCCGATCTGGGTCCCACATGCAAATCAGGTACTCTAATAGTCTGACTTGGGCCCTCATGCCCGGAATGTGAAAGTAATTCAAGAGCCCACAATCTCTCAAAGCAGCTATGGTAGGTGGATGATTTTTGGCCATTGCATTATCCTCTTCATGTTCCCTTTCGCGCCACTCTAGCACCATGTTGATGGCCAAATATTTGCACAAGGAACACAATAAGAGGATTAATAACTTTTTTCATGCTTTGGATATTTTTCATTGGCTAAAAATTTAAAAAAAAATTGGGCTTTGCGGTTCTCGCAGGTGCCCTTTGTGCACAGTGCGAGAACCTCGCAAGTGGCTTTAGCCTCACCTGCGAGAATGCCTCATTCTCGCAGGCCCCGTATGGTCTACCTGTGAGAATGGCAGCGCACATGTAGGGTTCAAAAAATCAACTTAAAAATACAAATTCAACCAATGAAATTACAAATTTAAACCATGAAAATTTTAAAGATGAAGAGCTTACCTAACTGTCGCAGACGGCTCGCTGAATGGTCTCTCGTAGCTCCCGCAATCTCACGCCGAACTTGGAGGATAAAAGAGGGGTTTTTTGAGCTCAATAGTGGAAATGTAAAAATGGTATGGTAAAAAGAGTATTTACTCCTTTTATTTACTTTTACTATATCATTTAGGTTTTTTATGATTATTTATCAATCAAACCCTAATCCCTAATGTCATGTTGAGTGAATTCTTGTAGGTGTGATGACTTTGATGATCAAATACAGGGATACAGACGTGTTTTTCTTTGTTATCATGTGTTTTTTATTGTTTTTTATGGTTTTTATATAAAAACCTTGAGCGTCGTTTTTGTCCGTTCTTGCGCTCGTTAATGCATGAGAACGCGATTGAGCATACTTTTATCACTTTTTCGGGCTCAACAAGGTTATACGAAAAAGGAACCCCACTGGAGTCCTCTTTAAGCTCTTTTCAGACTCTCTAAACATGAAAAGATCGTCGAGTGACCTTGCTATTTTCACTCTCGATAAAGTCTTTGAAGTAAGCGTCTGGTGAGCAATAATTTATCTCTTTTTCGGTCTCATCTAGATTATTTTACGAAAAAGGAACTGAGAGAGTTATCTTTTAAGTGTTTTTTCCAAACTCTATAATCTTGAAAAACCTTCGAGTTTTCTAGCTCTGGACTCGTTAAACAAACATTGCCAGACCCGTGATGGGACTGAACCACTCCTTCTTAGGGTTCGTTAAAAATACTCCGAGGGACTCGTCCGAAGGATCAGCTTATATTAACAAGCATATGTTATCCTCCTCAAGCTTGTGTAAAAATAAAGAGGTACTCGCCAGAAATGGTGGGGGAAATTTTGGGAAAGGGATATGTTTTCATCGTCGTATTAATTGGTAGTAAGTGTCACTCTTGAACATGAAACCCCCTAATCATCATTTGAAGTCAGTTTGGGAAATCCATTTGTCTCTCATTCGATTTATTACAAGATCATTCCCTGTGTCGTCTTTGAGTCAATGTTGCCAAATCATTGGTCCTGTCATTCATATGTTCAAGAGAAGTCCATCTGAAACCTATATTGAGTTGGCCATCTGCAGTTATCCATTCTCTCTGTGTCGGCCTTCCCTGTGTCCAGTCCAATTCACATCATACTTTGTTTCACCTTCAAAATCTGTTACTCATTTCGTGTCATTGATGGGGGATACATCAAGGCCCTCCTATGACAAGTTTTGTTTCATCAACTTCAGATCATTATCCGGACTCAAAACTTAGAAATTATTTGGTACCTTGGAGCTTGCATGCCTCAATGGCAAGTTTCCTCACTTTCAATAGTGGGTTTACATCATTGACCCCTGATCGAAAGATTCCATCGGATGTTCGACTTCAACCCATTTATTCACACTCGATGGATTGTACTTTGGTACCTTGGGAGTCATTGACATCAATGGTGATTTCCCTCGCACTTGTTAACGGTTTCATCAATGACCGGTAATCAAGTGGTTTCTACCATGTTCGACTTCAACACATGTAATCACATGGTTAGATTTATACTTTGGTCGACGAGATTGAAGACCCTGGATATTATCCTTGTGATCCAGGTTGTGATGGAGTATGTATAATTTGCAACACATAGATCCACTGTGTATGTCTCGTGGCTATGTCGTCTTGATTTGAAATTTCTCGCATAGATCTACAATGTATTCTTGTGGCTATGCTATATTTTGACGGCATGGATCCACAGTGTATGATTGGTGGCCATGACCCACGTCTATAATGTCATCAGTCTATGATCTAAGTATGGGAATGCCTACCTCAGAATTGATATATATGATATTCTGCAGATGCTTGGTTGTTCGCAGGTTTTCGATTAGATGTGCTCCCAGTTCTCGACACACACATATAGCTTACAAAGTCTATCGGTTGTCACTGGTTTCCAACCTCATACTTTGGGGGGAATTCTATTACCCATGATTTTGGTCATCATGATGATGTATTTATGATGGTGTACTCAGGCTCTTCATAAGAACTTTCTCCTGAGAAAAGTTACTTTCTTCTCTTTCCAAAAATATCATTTTTGAAGGAGGTTCGCAGGCTGCTAGTATATTTGCCTGCGAGAATGCATGATTCTCGCAGGCTGCCTTAAGCTAGGCTACGAGAATTTCACACTGTGTTGAACTGCTAGGGTGTGAACCCTTCCTAAAGCAAGGAAAAAGATGAATTCTTGAAGCTTCTAGAAGGGAATCTTCTAGAAGGATGAGATGGCATTCGAATGGTTATCCTAGTACTGGATTCCCTGATATTTTGGGATCATTCTTATCCAAGTAACTAATTCATTCTCTCCTATATATTGAGGGAATTATCATGGAAAATGTTAAGCAAGGTTAATCAAGATTCATTGGAGAATTAGTGAAAGCATTGTATGAAGGACTGAAGCTACAACAGCTTGGAAACTCCAGCAAGTTTATCCAAAGGTTTTTGATCTTCTTCATGCAAGTGAGCAAGTGTGTGTGTCGGAGCCAAGGGCCATCGAAAGGAAGTTTACGACATCAAGGCTCAGGTTGTAATCTTTACTTTCCATTAATATGATATAGTAATATCTCCCTTTCCCATAAAGCTATTTCCACTTTATTGTATAATTCCTTGATCATATACATAGATTGACTATTGAATAGATTGTGCTATCTTCACTTTGGTTGATTTGTGTTGTTTTGGTCTTGGCTGCACGAGAGAACTAGAGTGAATCAGGAGAAACAAAGACCATAGGAAGCTATTATAAGGTATGTAACTTGTTTTTGCCTCCTATTTAACTCAATGGTCAAAGTCTAGGGAAAGAGTCATGTTCTATCTTGCTTTGTTCTAGATCCAGGTGGATCTAGGGAGATAGGTTTGTGTCCGCACTTACGGATTTATCCAATAACAAGAGAAATATGAATTACCTAGTCCAGGTGATCATTGATTTCATCGCTCGTAGCTCCCACAATCACCAGTTGAAATTCGGAGGCAATTTGGTCCAAAATGCACTATTTGGGTAAAAAATAAAAATGGTATAGTAAAATTGGTTTTTTTTACTATTTATAGCAAAGTTTTACCCACTTTGCATAGTTTCGTACAATATTTTGGCCTAATGGACAAATACGATAGTGGATGGAGTTGGTTTTTGTAGTTTTATCCAAGGATTCTTGCAGTTTTCAGGGCCATGTTGCCCATTCGTAACTTTAAACAGCTATTTTCATTACCCAACATATAGGATAGGTATCCAATCCATCATGCACACTTGCATCATCCTATGAATGTCGCTCATATTCCTTAGGTACAAATCCATTTAATAACGACACGGAACCTTCTATCTGCAACTAGAAGTGTTGTTATCGAATGGTAGAGACTTACCAAACATGGGTACCCTAGTTAGATCCTCTGCTTCATTCGGTGCCCATGCAGATATTTTTGTCCATAGGACTGGGAGTCCCTTATAGCTAATACATGACTTTATGTTTGAACCTCATTTCTTACTCATAAACATGTTGACCTATACCTAGAGGACTCCCAACGAGTCTGATTTAAGCTTTTTTCTGACTATCTCAAAAAATGAAAAGATTATCGAGTGAAGTTGTCTCTTTCACACTCATAAATTGGATTTGAAAGGATGTCTATTTGGTGCAATTTTATCCCTTTTTCAAACCAATTAGACTAAGATTACGAAAAAGGACATTTTTTGGCATTAAGTTGTAATTGCATCTCATTCTCTTGCTTGCATTATTGAGCCTATTTTCGGTTCTCACTTTTTTGTTATAAGTATTTCACCTCAGCAGTTTGCATCATCATCCAAGCAGAGCCTTGTTTATATCCTTTGCAACTTGACACCCTATACCCAAGAGGAAACATTCCCCCAAGTGTCCATATCCCGCATGCACCTCCTTGCATTGAGCATAGGTATGTTCAACTGTTGGAAATAGATTCCTTACTTGCGACACTTGTTTTCTCCTCTGTATCATAGCATTCATTTGACTATGAAAAAACAAAAAAAAGATGGGCAGGAAAAGACGGGCAGGAAAAGAATATTATTTTATATTGGTAGCAGTCGTTTCGCCTTTGAATAGAGCATATTTGTTTTTGTCCACTTGTCATAAAAAATTTGGGTTTAGCATGACCTTAGGAAGTTGAGCTCGTTACAGAGAGTTTACTCCCTCGACTGGTTAATCTTCCAATCCATATGGAGAGCTTGATTGATGCCTCCTGCATATCAAAGTTTCATCATTGATTCTATGCTACCAGAGTCTCCCATATGTCTCATTCTATTGCTCAAAGGATGTTTATCAACCTATGTCTTCCATTCCTCAGAAATCTTAACTTTGCATGTTGGCCATACCCTCAGTGTGTCTCAGAGTTACATGAAGTTGTAGTACTATTATGCACCCTGGTCTTACTTTCATGATTGGTAGGTAACCTTGAACCTAGCAGTCGACATTTCATCATTGGCCGTTGACTGGGTGGTTTCCCTTTTGTTCGACAGCAAGAAATCTATTCACACATTGGGATTTGTGTAGTTTCTTGGATGTCATTAGCCTTATTGGTGGTTTCCTCACCTTTGTCATCAGTTTTCCTTATTGGCTACTATTCAGAGGGTCTTTTTCGTGTACCTCTTGCATCTAGCACACGTAAAATATGCACAAGGTCATTGGTTCATGAACATGTTCTTCATCTGATTTCCTCCAAGTCATCAAGATCCTTCTTTGTACCTCATGTTGAATGATGAGAGATGCCTCAATTCTCTCCTTTCAGTGGGTCTCCTTCCATTGAATTCGTCTCATCTATTCTAGAGACGAGACCTAGAGTCCTATGAGTACCTAGAGGTTTGTAGTCGTTAGTGGCAGTTTCTCTCACCATCGACAGTTGGGAATACATCAATGTCTCCTGATCGATGGATTCTTCAAGTGTTCGACCCCGACACCTATATTCACACTTGTAAGAATGTACTCGGTGCCTTAATACTTACTTTCATTATCAAAAGGTTGCCTCACGTTTGTTAACGGTATATCTTAATGACAGGTAATCAAACAAAGTCTCATTTTTTTCAACCTCAACTCCTTTATTCATATGATGTAGAATTGCACCTTTGGCGGATTGTGTAGAAGACTTGAAGACATCAAGTCATAGTCGCAACTTTCCTAAGATGTTGTTATATTTCATTGGACCAATACCTATGTGACTTCAGTGATCATGGGAGATCAGATTGTACTCCATTGTATACAGATATCTTCAGATTGATTTTGAGACTAGTTTTACTGGGCCTTGTTCGTGACTATGAAATCCTTTGGCATGTATCCATATTTGTATTTCCTACTCATGGCCATGAATAGTTGTTTGGTATATATTCACATGGATCTGCAATGTAATTCAAATTGACAGCCATGTGCTCAAAGTCAGTACAGATTGTAATATTCTCATGAGAAACTAGTTCATCCAGTTGGGTCTCCATTACTCCACTTCTGGGTATTATAATGTATTTTGGCCATCGTAGATACTCCTCTGAGCTCGCACATTAGGGGGCATCTATTATAGCAAGATTTGCCTCACCCTATGAAAATTTGCTCAGAAGGCCTTGTTCCATTTCCCTATGCAGACTTGAAGTCCCTTTTTGTAAATCCCAAAGCTAAAAAAACTATTTTTCCACATATATGTGTTGTACCTATTATACGCCATGCGTATATGCAGGTTGCACCAATACAGCCTGCGTACATCGGGTTTTGTGCCCAAAATTAAAAAATGGTGTCATGTTTCCATGTCACGTCAAGAGGTCCATGATCATTGACCTTCTATATACTAGAAGCGTTTTGACTCGGCCCTTTGTTGTAGTTAATTCATACCCACCTAGGATTTATTTTTACTAAGGTTGTTCCTTGTTTATTAGTCATAATTAGTCATTATCCAGTCTCTTATATTTTAGGGGAGAATATTCCACCTCGAGAATATTCTCTTTCAGTTGACACTTCAGTTTGACTAGTTAAGTTGAGTTTAGATGTTGCATTGGTTTTGTCACCATACAACATTGGGATCATCACCAACTCACTACTCTTTGTTCAGTTAGTTAACTGAAGACTAGTTGACTAGTTAACTCAGCTAGGTGGCAGGTCACTCCCGTAAATGCCTGAGAGACTAGACTAGGTGGCAGTTTACTCTTGTAATTGTTGGTGTGTGTCCAAATCAATCTAGACCACCACTATGGATCATTAGTTACTCATTTATCCTATATATATTGTAAATTATTCAC
This sequence comes from Picea engelmannii, assembly GCA_009831015.1. Classification (NCBI taxonomy): domain Eukaryota; kingdom Viridiplantae; phylum Streptophyta; class Pinopsida; order Pinales; family Pinaceae; genus Picea; species Picea engelmannii. Next base: position 120,964 of record ML791752.1, on the reverse strand, counting down.
TCTTTGAGTGTGGAATACGGTTAATGTGAATTCTTCCATTCTTTCTCTCTTGCTTCTTCTTTCTCAATTTCTCTCTGCAAATGTGTGTAGTATTTTCTAGCTAGATATATTATGTGTAGGTTCAACACATTTACATGGTATCAGAGCCAACGGACTTCTAAGAAAAATCTACACCAAATCATTTTTTACAAGTACAAAAGATTGAAGACAACAAAAAGATGGATTATTCGCCAGAAATACTTATCACGCCTCATAACTATTTGGAATGGAAGGCAAAAATTCTGGTTCATCTTAGATGCAGAGGCTTACACCAAATTACTATGGAAATGGAAGTAGATCCTGATTCTGTCGATCAGAAAAATGACTTTCTCAATAGAAAAGATATGGCCATAGGAAGTATCGGCATGTCTGTTTCTCCCGAACTTTTCCATCAAGTATATGAAGAATCACAAGGATTAACTCCAAATGAATTATGGACCAGATTGGAGGTTATATTTGGGAATAAATAATATTGTGAATATTTCATGCAGGAGGTCGAACAGATAGAGCCAGAAGAGAATCCATCAGAATATCAAGCTTCTTATTATGAAGAGTCTTCTACAAAAAAAATTGCAAAAATTAGTATTCCAATAATTGAAGATGATGTCTACTCCATTTCAGATTTATTTTCTGAAATTCATGTGGAACATATATGGCATACATCTCAGGAGTCACATGCAGACACTGTTGCATGCACCATGCATGCATCTCAGGAGACAAAAAGAGAGCGGCGCAAATCAGAATCCATTCTGATATTTTCTAAGCACAATTTGCAGAAACAAATTGGATATTTGAATTCATCTCACGAAAATATCCAATTTCAAAAAACAAATCGTCCAAAATGGAGTACGGGAACTGAAGTTATGATCGTTTCAAAATCAACAAAATTTCAGCGTTTTTCTGGAAACGGTCGCATGGTTTTCAAAATTTCATCCAAAATTTATTTGGATATTTTTCATTACAAGAAGATAAAGTGGATATGTGTGGACATCTCAATGGTGCATATACATCATCATATCCGTGCAGACATCTACATCTTCAACAAAATCTTCAATGAGCACAAACTTGCACAGTTGCGAGGTCTTCTTGGAGTGAAGGACAGGGTTGCTTAGCAATTATTTTTTGTTCCTTATCATTTTTTATTTTATGGATTGTAATTTGAGGGGGGGGTTGTTCCCATGAGGTTTTCCCTCTTTCCTCATTTATTTCAATGTATCTTTTGTATTTGGGTACCTAACATGGCCTCGTAGCCAGGACTCATTCTTTATTTTCACCATAGTGATGTTCAGGGGGGGTGTTGGAGTTACTTCACACACACCTAGGATTTATTTTTACTAAGTTTATTTCTTGTTTATTAGTCATAATTAGTCATTATCCAGTCTCCTATATTTTAGGGGAGAATATTCCACCTGGAGAATATTCTCTTTCAGTTGACACTTCAGTTTGACTAGTTGAGTTGAGTTTATATGTTGCATTGGTTTTGTCACAATGCAACATTGGGATCATCACTAACTCACTACTCTTTGTTCAGTCAGTTAACTGAAGACTAGTTGACTAGTTAACTCAGCTAGGTGGCAGTTCACTCCCATAACTGCTTGAGAGACTACACTAGGTGGCAATTTACTCTTGTAACTATTTGTGTGTCTCTAGATCAATCTAGACCACCACTATGGCTCATTAGTTACTCATTTATCCTATATATATTGTAAATTATTCACTCTTTGAGTGTGGAATACAGTTAATGAGAATTCTTCCATTATTTCTCTCTTGCTTCTTCTTTCTCAATTTCTCTCTGCAAATGTGTGTAGTATTTTCTAGCTAGATCTATTATGTGCAGGTTCAACACATTTACACCCTTTAGTTTCACTTGAAGGCTATAAATGGGCCAAATCCGAGCTATGGAAAAGAGGAGAAGAATTCAACTTTGAGAGCAAAGTTACTCTGGAGAAATTATTCACATCATATTGAGTTTGCATCCCTTTATCATTTTAAGTCTTAACACGGTGTTCAGCCCCCAAGATCTTCCCTACATGATTGAGAACCTCATTGTCTCTCTTATATGAGATTTTCTTTTGTGGAGGATTGAAGTGGTGGAGGCCCAGCTGGAAGGGACTTAATTTCTCGGTTCTGAATCGTGCCAACACCGAAGTTTGTAAATCATTCACTTTCGTTGATTATATTTTAATAGAAATACTCTTTTCTCGTCCAATCAATATCTTGAAAATATTTGAATTGTTATTCCATGGGCATATTTGTTATGAATGTTGATGGATTATGCTATTGAATGTGCTAACATTATATATTATCACCATATTCTTGTGTTTCTTGGTTGTTGAAGACAAGTTGTAGGTGTATTGCTTTGAGTCAAGTGCTCAACGGTGGACTTCATCAAATGTCTGGGCGAGGTAGGCTCTTTATCTCATCTTGTTAGCATATTTGTTTATATAGCATACCTGAGATTAGAGTTGATTTCTACAGTCATTTTTGTCTATTGTGGTTTACCCCTAGCCATAGAGTGATTTTACTCATAACAGAGACTAGGTATGTATTCCCAAGGATGGGTCACGTTGATCTAATAGATGAAGAGTTGATGGGGATTATATGGGCACCATAGGTCCACGAAGGGGCACGACAGTTAGTTGAGTGTGATTATTCACGAAAGGGCACGACGCACTGAAGAGATGCAACATTTTACACAAGTGACTCTTGGATTCCATATAAAGGCAAGGGTTCATGACCAAACGAAGACAAGGAAAATCAAAGTGAACACAAGAGATGGAGCTCTGAGGCTAGGTGCACTAGTGGGGTGCACCTCAGGTTGAATCAAGGAGGAACAAAAAAGGGGAGTATTGATGTGACAAAATCATAATTCTGGACAGTTATAATGATGTGTAAGGTAGAGTTGTGAGACTCTTCCCATATTTGTAACTGGGATAGTAGCTCCTTCTTTGTAAATATTTCTCTTTGTTTCACACTATAAATAAACGAAGTCGAGTATTAGGCATCATTGGTGCTACCCGCACTATATATCTATCTCTTGTGTTTCGCATGTCTTATGTTGTATTCTGAATTGACTAAGTGTTAAACTAAGTTAATGAATGTCTAAGTATACAATTGAGATGCATAGAGTAAGGAAATGACTCATTCATAGCCTAAAACATATTATGGCTATGTTCTAGGTGAAGAGGCATAGTCCAAGTGAAGTATCCTTGGTTGACCCAAGCTGCCAAGGGAGAGCCACCATGGTGCCACACGTCCATGAGATGCCAAGGTTGGACTTGGGAATTACTCATGGGGCCGTGAAATATCGTATTACAACAGTTTCACAGCAAAGGGTTTCACGGAAATAGAGTGCATAGTATGACATACTTCACATAGTCAATAAGTGGTGTGACCCAAGGTGGTGTGACTTCTTGGATGGAGACAAATGAAATCATACGATGGAAGCAAGCCATGGATGACTCAAGGAAGGTCAATTCAAGTGTCCCACCATGACTTGAGGTAGAAGTGTCTTGGTTTGGGAAGCGAACTAGGATATACAGGTACTTGCAATGAAGTAATTTGGAACCAAGTGGTGGACCAAAGGTCACTCGCATAAAGTCTGCGAAAGATAAGCACAACGTAGGTATGATGTATTGTGATTATTTTTCTCTTTTTCACTTAACACAAAAAGAGTGGTAAGGCTTGGTTTTCATCAAGATACGAAGGGTTAGTGCGTTGGGTTCCTTGGGTGGAAAGTTGGGCATCCAAGACCATTAGTTGTGTTTTGTGGATCTGGTTATAAACGTAAGAACAACATAAGTTCTAGTTGACTCAGGTGCCTCACACAACTTTCTAAAGACTAAGGTAGCGAAAGAGCTAGGGCTTAGAGCCTCCTCTTGTGGAGTTGCGGTGAAGGTATTAAACTATAAGTAAAAGGAAAAATCCGTCGTTTCCTCCTCAATGCAAATTCATCTTGATAAGAGGTAATGTCGAGTTAACTTCATGGTGATGCCTATGGATGACTTTGGGGTGATTCTTGGATGGAAAAGATGGAAAAGATGGTTATACTTTGTGAACATAAGGCTTGGGTTGTGTGCAAAACCACAAGGAATATTGGTGGAAAGGTGCATCTTGTCTCTGCATTGAGTATGAAGAGAGAAGCATGATGGAATGGATCACAGTTTTACACAGCAATTATTAGAGAGGTTTGAGAGGATGGAGTGGGGACGCCCATTCCACCAAAGCTCACTGACTTGTTGGGTGATTTTTCAAATAGAATGTCAGATGAGTTGTTGAAAGTTCTCTGTTCTAGGTGGATATTGGTGACTGCCCACCTATTCCAACTGGAAACTTACTGTTTTTAGCAGCTTTCAGTTCCTAAACTTCTGGAGCCATTTTGAGGGCCTAAATGAAGTTTTTTGGGATGTATCACCTCAATAATCTCCAAAGGACATTATTGAGCCCCTAAAATTAATCTCCTCGACAATACATTTCCAACGAGCTATCGTGCGCCCCAAACGAATATCGTATTCCAAAGTTACGCCCCTGGGAAGTTAATACACCAAACTACCCAAAATGAGGTCCACAAAATTGTTGGCTTTTCATCTTCCGGGGTTAGGGTTTTGGATTTTATTTAGGTTAAAAAGGCCTTTAGAGCCTCATTGTAACCATATTCTTGCAAATGTGAGTATCCCTCACATCTCTTCTCAGAGATAAGCTGCCACCATTCTAGTGAGTCTTTCACTATGTATTTCTACAGTTTTGTACATTTCGCTCATTAATAGAAATTGTGTATTATTATATCTATGTGTTAATGGTTGCATCTATGATATATTTTTGTTATATTATTGGATATCTGAGATATATCTATACATTTATTTATTATATATCCTCTCTCATTTCATGTCGAAAATAATCTAGATCAGTGGTATCAGAGAAGGATGTTCTTGATCGTTTTTTCAGTGCATGTCCCCGACGAGGTCCGAGTATAGCAAGTTGGGTCTCAAGCTTGTCTCTCTTGAGGAAAATCACTCTCTCACTCCCAAGAAACCCTCCATGGTGGAAGAAAAGAAAATTGAAAAAGAAGATGATTGTATTAATCTATTGCTTGAGAAAGCTCTCACGCAATAAAGGGACGAAATGATGGAAAATTTTTCCCACATCCTTCAATGCATGCCGATAACAATAGGAGCATATTCATCAAGAGGCCACTTTGGAGGTACCTCTCTTTTCAAGGTACAAATTAATTTTTGTATTCCCATATTTGAAGGACAGATAGATGCGGATTCCCTAGAAAAATGGTTAAAGTTGCTAGAAGGTTATTTCTATGTTAATAATTTCTCTAACAGGGAAAATATCACCTTTGCACTCCTTAAGGGTCTCCCCCATGTCAAACATTGGTGGGAAAATTACTGGAAGCAAATTTCCACATAAGATTTTGGAATATATGGGGTCAAGCCCACTTGGGATAATTTTGTGGATGCAGTCAAGGAACAATATTGCCCTGTTGTAAACTATGACGACCAGTACATGAGATGGACCACACTGCAGCAAGAGAGGGGCCAAGAAGTTTTGGATTTCACCAATACCTTCCATACCTTGTGCACCAAGTTGGGTATCAAAGACTCTGAGCGACATCTGGTTCTGAAATACTGTGGGGATATACACAGATACATCCAAACTGAAATGGATTTTATGTAAATCTCATCACTGGGTGTTGCTTATCGATATGTGGGTGGCGGGGACCCTGTTGCATTTTATTGTTGATAGCGGAAGACAAGAGAACCTCATCTCAGCAGAGGTCCTCAAACAGTTGGGATTGTTGACAACACCACACCCGTATCCATACAACATCGGGTTGCTTCACCAGGAACGAGATCTTCACATCAGCCAGTAGTGTCGATTGTCAAACGTCATCCAACCCTTCAAGGATGAGGTATTATGTGATGTTTCCCTGCTGGATGTTTGTGATGTTCTCTTGGGCCATCCATATATGTGGAAGCACCATGTTATTTATGAGTCTCGACCTCGTAGTGTCATTGTTACTCTGGTGCGTCATCTCTACAAGATACTAGAGGTAGTTCCGACTACTGTCCCACCTAAACAATGTCGCAAGGTAGTATCTCATACAACAAAATTCATCTTCTTCACAATCTGTTCAAAAGGTGAACAGAAGGACACTACAACCATTGTAGCCTCGGTCCAAGAACCGTTTATCCAACAGAAGCAAGTCAACAAGATTACAACAAAGCGTGAAGATTCCTTCTGCACACAGACATATCAGGTATCTAGAATGGTTAAAAAGGTCCAACCCTTCCAGCGACAAGTTCGTGACAACCTTCAACAAGCTAAGCAGTGCAACTTCTTCAGCAAAGCAAGCAACTCATCAAGATGCAAATTCAGTAAACGATTTTCCCTCTCCCCTTGGCACTCAACGAAATGGATAGCATTGCTTCCTAACGAGGGAAGAATGATATAGGTGGATATCAGTGACCACCCACCTATTCCAACTGGCTCAAAACAGTCTTTTGGCAACTTATTGTTTTTAGTATATTTTTGGTTCCTAAACTTTTGGGGCCATTTTGAGGGCCTAAATGAAGTTTTTTCAGGATAAAGCACCTCAATGATGGCCAAAGGCTCTTATTGAGCCCCAAAAATGAATCTCCTCAATGATAAATTTCCAACGAGCTATCGTGCGCCCCAAACAATGATCGTATGCCAAAGTTACGCCCCCAGGAAGTTGAAACACCAAACTACCCAAAACGGGGTCCACAAAATTGTTGGCTTTTCATCTTCTAGGGTTAGGGTTTTGGATTTTATTTATGTTAAAAAGGCCTTTAGAGCCTTATTGTAACCATATTATTATGAATGTGTGTAGTCGTCACATCTCTTCTCAGATATAATTTTCCACCATTCTAACGAGTCTTTCACTCTGTATTTCTACAGTTTTGTACATTTCTCTCATTAATAGAAATTGTGTAATATTGAATCTTTGTGTTTATGGTTTCATATTTGATATATTTATGTTATATTATTGGATATCCGATATATCTCTATACATTTATTTATTATATCTCCGCTCTCATTTCGTGTCGAAAATAATATGGATCATGCTCCCACTGCAACGCATTTTTGACCATCGTATAGGGATAGAGCTTGGGTTGTAGCCACCGGCAAGAGCTCCTTATCAATTGTTTGGGCCTGATTTGGAATATTTAAAGAGACAGTTGACATATTTTATTGATTTTGGCTTCATTCATCCATCAAGGTACCCATATGACAGATTGTTTCTCTTTAAGAAGAATAAATACACTTCAAAGTTGAGGATGTGTTTGGACTATAGAGCATTCAACAAACAAATTGTAAAGAATCGATATCCATTGCCTTTAGCTATCTATTTATTTGACAAAGTTTCCTAGGAAAAGGTATTTTCAAAGCTTTACTTTCGACATGGGTACTATCAGGTGAAAATTGCAGGAGACGAAGCAAAGACATCCATGGTGACAAGGTATGGGAGCTATAAGTTCCCAGTGATGCCTTTTTGGTTGTGCAATGCTCCTGCAACATTGTTCACATTCATGAATGATGAGTTTCTTCCATTCTTGGAAAATATTGTTGTGGTGTATTTGGATGACATTGTAGTGTACAACAAAATTATGGAGAAGCACAAAAATCATTTGGAACGGGTCTTTGAGGCACTACGATGGAACTAGTTGTTCTTGAATAAGTCCAAGTGTTTTTTTGGGTAGACTGAGATATCATTCTTGGGGCATTGGATCAGCCAAGGATGCATGCGCATGGAACCTACAAAGTTCAAGGAAAATGAATATCGGGAATAGTCATGGATAGTTCATGACATGAGATTCTTCCTTAGACTAGCCAATTACTATCATAAGTTTCTACAAGGATACTCCAAGATTGTTGCACTACTGACTGACTTGTTGGAAGAGGAGAAGCCATGGAACCAGATAGGTAGAAGAAAATCTATGTTTAAGGAGATAAAATGCATAATTGTACCACTCCCATGTTGAAGCTACCATAATTTGAGTAATCATTTGAAGTGTATATGGGTGCATTAGAATTTTCCATTGGAGGATTTTTAACATAGGAGATACATATGGTTGCCTTTGAGAGGAGAAAGATCGAAGATCATGAATGGAGATACCTCATTCAAGAGAAGGAGATGGTAGAAATGGTACATTATTTGCATACTTTGAGACACTACTTGTTGGGTAAGTTGTTTGTCTTGAAGATAGACAATGTTGCGACAAGTTACTTCACAACGCAGCTGAAGTTGTCACCCAAGTAGGCAAGGTGGAAAAACTTCCTCGTAGATTTTGACATGGCCATCGAGTATAGACCAGGTAAGTTGAACGATGTCATGTATGCCTTAAACAAAAAGGCACAACTCATTGTACTAGAGGAGGAATATGAGTTTCCTAAATATGAGGGCAGTCAAATTCATGTCTCAAAAGAGTTGCATGAATAGATCAAGGAAGGGTTAGAGCATGATCACACAACGAAGAACATCATGAAGTAGGTAAAGGAGGGAAAAATGCAGAAGTTTCAGCTACGCAATGGACTGTTTTAATTTGGGGACTGAATCTATGTCCCTAATTCATCCAAATTCAAGACGGAACTCATGAAGGAATGTCATGACTCGCCCTAGGTTGGCCACCCAAGACAACAGATAATGATGGCGTTGTTAGAGAAAGGATACTTTTGGGAGTGAAAGAAGTAGTATGTGGAGGAGTATGTTCGTACTTTCTTATATGTCAGCACGATAAGACAAATACCATAATGAGAACATGGTCATTGCAACATTTACCAATTCTGTAGATATTGTGGACAAGTGTCTCGATGGACTTCATCATGCGGTTTTTGATGGTGTAGGCATACAACAGGAGTTTGGTCATGGTGGATCAATTCTTCATGAATGTTTTCTTCATTGCAATGAATATGCTTTGCAGTGTCGAGCAAGTTGTGAAGTTGTTTTTCAAGCACATAGTGAAGTATTGGGATCTTCCGTTGAACATTGTGCCAGACAAGGATGCAAGGTTCACGAGTAAGTTTTGTACATCATTGTTCAGGCTTTTAGGGACAAAGTTGTTGAAGAGTTCAACCTACCATCCGCAAATAGATGGGTATATTGAATGAATCAATGCATTGCTGGAGGATTACTTGTGGCACTATGTACAAGAATATTAGATGAATTGTTTGGACTTGTTAGACATCACCCAATTCATCTACAACTTGCAGAAGAGTTTAGAAATGGGATACATTCCATTAGAGCTGAAAAACAAAGAACAATTCATAACTTGTCATTTTGTAATGAAAGGTAACTATGGGACGAATCCATCAGTCATGGGTTTTGTGAATAATTGGTAGGATCGGTTGGAGATAGTTCACACACACTTGATTAATGCAGTAGACAGAATGAAGCAATGGGAAGATCATAGAAGGCATGATGCAGAAATATTCTAAGTAGAGGATTTGGTCTTGCTCAAGATAAGTAGAGATCAGTTCCCACAACCAAAAGGGATGGCTCCATCTCTTGTGCGGAGGTATGAGGGATTTTTCAAAGTTATTAAGAATATTATAAACGTCACCCATATATTCTTCCACTTTACCGAGTTGAATTCATGCTAGAGAGACCCAGATGACCCAAGTCGAGTTGAGCCATCCAATGTTGAGCACAAACTTATATTGAGATGGGGGTGTGATTCAGTATATAATGAACACTTATATATTTTTCTTTTTAACATTCAGAAACCATAATGAACAAATCCCATAAATATAACAACTAGAAGACACAATATTTAACATGGAACCCTTTTCAGGAGAAAACCACAAAAACTTATTTTTATTAATTTCTAGGCACCAACCTATGGTTACAAATGTTTGTAGGCACCAACCTACTGGAGACATAAATACCCACTTATTTTTGTAGGTACTGACCTATAGGAGACATCGATCCCCTCTGTTGTTTGTAGGCATTAACCTGCAGGAGACACAAATCCCCTCTGTTTTTTGTATGCATTGACCTACGAGAGACACCAATCCCCTCTATTTTTTGTAGGCACCAACCTACAGGAGACACCAATCCCCTCTATTTTTTGTAGGCACCAACCTACAGGAGACACCAATCCCCTCTATTGTTTGCAGGCACCGAACTATAGGAGACATTGATCCCCACAGTTGTTTTTTATGTAGGCACCAACCTACTTACAAGTTCTTCATTTGCATTTCCTTCTTTGGTTTGATTGTTGCTTCTATCTTCACCAAATCTTATCTACGCTCATCACTTCTGCTTTCACCATATCTACTCTGCACTCACTACTTCTTCTTTCGCCAAATAAACTCGACACTCACTCCTTCTGCTTTTTTCAGATCTTCTTGACGATAGATCCTTCTTCTTTTTCTTTGCCTTCACTAGATCTTCTTGCTTCTACTTCTGCCTTAGATCTTCCTTTACCAGTTTGTCTTGCTAGATTGCCAAATTTATTTGCTAGAACACTAAATATGATCTTCACTAATATTTAATTGTCACTCCTTGAATGATATTCAATCATCACTCTTCAAATGGTATGCATAAGAATATTACATTTTCACCCATACACTCATTTTTTCTCATACCCCTCTTCTCCATTTATATTTTACCATAAGCTTTTCATGAAAAGTCACGAGTTTTATTAAATAATAATTAATTTTTCCCCTTTTTTATTTTTTAATTCACTTTTTCACTTACCATGGGTAAAATAATACCATGTGTTTTAAATCCATGTGAAAATACCATGTGCACTTTCAATTTTCCCATTTTTAATCCATTTTCATGTTTACTCCACTTTTACATCAACTCCACTTTCACTTTTACCTTCTTCTTTTTTAATCCACGTTCACGTTTACTCCACTTTTATGTAAACTCCACTTCCACTTAACTTTTCCACTTTTGTATTTATTAAACTCATTGTTATCCCCAAATCCTAGGGATAACTAAGGAGATGATGTCTCAAGGCCCTCAGGTTGTAGACATGGAGTACTGAGAAACAGTTTAACCAGCAGTGTCCACTTGCATGGACAAAGAACCACCACCACCACAACTCCAGGTTCATCACGATGGTATCCACCACATCAGTTGGCTTCCATAAGACATTGGGTCTTATTCCATGAGGTACAAGCCAGGTATTATGGTGAGTTTCATTTCAATATTTGAGGCATTTGAGTTTGTTCCATCTATTACTACTTGTTATTATGTAATGTTTGCTTGGACATTATGTTCTTTGCCTTATTTCACTTTGGTGGTTGACATTGCGCCCTAGTAAGTGGGGCACCTTTAGGGATAGTTTTTCTATTGGGAGGTCCTCTTGATTATTCATCGTCCCATTCCCAACCATACTTGTCACTTTCTACACTTCATCCCCTCATCTCCTTATCTTTTTGGATTTTTGGGTGTACTGACCCAAGAAGGGGTTGTCCCTCATTTCATGGGAAGAAGGGGTTGAAGTTTCAGAGGCTTGTAGCTAGAAAAAGTTAAAATCCAACCATTAACCTTTTAGATGCTCACCCAGGGATCCCAAGGACAATGAAATGTCTCTCATAAGAAATTTATGGGACCCGTAAAAGAATAATTGATAACAAAATTCCAACAAGGGTGGAGCATCTATGGGCATTATTTTTATTGCTTAGGTAGAAGCCCTGCATGTGTTTTCAACTTGGGGAAGCATGATGCGACTAGGGTAGAGTCAAGGTGGGAAAAAAAATTCATTCTTAGGTAGAATTCCCACCTTGGCTTCAACCTAGAAACATCCTAAAAGAATGAAAGGTAATAAATGGGACTGGGAAAATGTTGCATTGAAAACGAATATGTAGCACACCCTCTACAAAGGCACACATAAGTGAGACACTGGAACCTCTTGTATGTCATGAACCCCATGCCCAAAAGTATCCCCCCCTTCCATGATATATCATCCACATGACTTATAAGGAGGTCGCCTCAGGAAACACCACTAAACTTGAGGTGTGATTCACCCAATAAGTTTTTTTGTCAACCCTCCCATACCTAAACTTGGAAAATTGCATAGGGTCTTTAAGAATTGGTTTATTTTGGTGAGGTGGTTTGGGTGTACATGATTATATGGATATTTTATTGATTTTATTTACTTATCGTGATGCATTTGATTTGAAATCCTTGGAGGGAATATCCATTTGTCTTTGCAAGACCTAATTGGTGGACAGTTTTGGAAGAACAAGCCTAGCTTGGGATTCCATGGGGCTTGAAAACCACAGGTTGGATAACAAGGTCCCACACTATGGATGATGATGATATTCCTTTAGAAGGCTAGAGGACACCTTGGAGGATCTTTCCCACCCCTTACATGCCAAACAACTTTCTTGAAAGGGAAAAAATATCACCTTTTGGGGGCTTGACATCACCTAGGACTAGGGTGTGGTGGTGATGATGGACACTTAGCATGTTTTGAAGGAAGAAGAACATGTATCATGGAAGAAACATCTCATTTGAAGACTATTTACCTTTCAATTCCTAGCATGTCCTTCTCCAACTCAACGACTTGACCAAAAGTGCCAAATGTTGCCCAAAAATAGGGTGACGTCATGTTTCCAGGGCTTCGTTTATGTGCAAAGTATGAATTAAATAATATTATTTTTGTAAAGGAGAAAGATAAGGGATGTTGACCCCTTATCTTTTTTTTTACCCTAATTTTTGTGGACAAACTATGTTTATAGGATTTGTATAAATATATATCATTTCTATTTCATTTTTCATCATAGCTCTCGCATTCTAAGAAGACTACTAGCTGAAATTTACACCCTTTGTTGGAATATTGAGAGGGGGGGTGAATTAGTATGAGCACTTTTAACCAAAATTTATATGTTAACTTTATAAACAATATATCATCAATGTATAATGAGTATATAAGCATAAGCAACATCACATCAAATACACAGTACACCAGAATTTATATGGAAACCCAATTGGAAGAAAACCACATAATGATTTCTTATATATCAAATAATACATTCATCGGAAGCACCAAATTCCCAATTCTCCAACTGCAACTGGAAGGAGGATATGACCCCCTATTTGCAAGCTCCAACCTAAAGGAAGTTCCAACTCCCTGTGTTCTCCAACACCAACCGGAAGGAGGCTACAACCCCCTTTCCTTGCTCCGACATGTCACCTTGAAATATAAGTGTAGACCAATTGTCACTACCACAATCACTACCACTGTCACTATCACCGTCACTGCCATTGTCACTACCACTATCACTATCAACCTGTCACTAACCAACCTGTCACTAACCAACCTGTCACTCACATTGATACTCAACCAGATCCTCTCACATGGATCACATACCAACCACACCTCTCAACTAGATGTCCAACATCACCTACACATGCCTCGACTAAGAATGTACCAAACCATCAACCTATACCCTACCAAGAATCAACAATATACCACAAATTGGAAGAAAACATGTGCATCAAGCATGCACCAACACTTGTACAACAACAATTGCATCAACCATGCACCAACACCTGTACCATTTACATCAACCATCAACCATGTACATCAAACCCTTACTGTTATGTAGCCTCATCTTGTACTAATATATTCAACAATACAACTCAACCAAACTACCACAAACATGTACCATATGACATGCTTCACACATGTACCATAATATATGCCATAAACCATGTACTAAACAAGTACCAGAACTCTCAATATGTGCATCAAGCATAAACCATAATCTCCAAAATATCACCAAGCCATGCCACCAATATGAGTCATAACATTACCAAGATATAACCTTCAAAACATACACAATGACATACATCATAACATGTGACAAACCTGCTGCATAATCATACCTTCCTGCAACTTAGAACAAGCATCCCCTTTACTTTACCTCATCCTTGCCACCTCATATTCTCCAATAGATCAAGTGTTCACTAGATAGATATTCAATGAACTTGTGTGTGAGAATGAGAGACTCTTGATGTGTATTTATACTCTTCCATTTAATTTTTTTTCAACCACTTTACCCTTAATTAATTTCTTGTTGTAACCACTTTACCCTTAATTAATTTCTTGTTACAATTGTTTTACCCGTTTTCCTAATTTTAGGGTAATAATTGTTTTACCCTTTTTCCTAATTTTAAGGTCATAAATGTTTTACCTTTTCTTTTCCTCAATCTGTACCAATACATTTAGCCACACACCTCAGCCAAAATCCCTCAAACATGTACCAATAAATACAAGATATCCCTCAACAATATGCCCAATAATGTATGCCAACTACAAACAACAAATATACCAACAGTGTACCTCTATATATCTATCATATATAATATGTACCATACAACCAATATTCCCTCTAGGGAAAATGCTCAATTTCCCAGGACCATATCCCACACAATCACCGATATCCAACTACAAACAAGCATATAACATACATTTTGATCATGTAGATAGATCTATTGTACCTGACCACTGTCAAAATTCATGTTTCCTCTCCTCAGCTTCTACAACCTGAATCATGCTTCATCCTTGAGGTTTGATAGTGCCTCACATGACGAAGGCATATATCTCACAGGGCCTCGTGTGACAAGCTATAGGAAACCAGCGGGGATGCCTCGTGGGACATTTACTTTCTGACCCGCAAGGATAACCCTAATCAGGGTTTTTTACGACTTTCCTGCTCTCTTATGCAACTATGAAACTTTGTCGTCACTCTTCCTTCGCTACCTCAGAATTGTGAAACTTCATATGTATCAATGAGTACCTGCAATAAACCTTTCACAATATAGATATTCAATGTGCTCAATATGTGCTAATGGGAGTCTCTTTCTCTCTTATTTATACTCTCCAAGTGCCTTCCTTTAGGGGTCATCTTCTAACTGTTTTATGCAACTTCCCTCTTTTAGGGATAACCCACTTTTTTGTTGCAACTACTTTACCCATAATTAGTAAACTCACAACTTCTTTTGTAACTAATTACTTTTTAATTATTTTCTTATTTCAACAAATTTACCCATGACTAACTCCTAGTTGCAACCACTTTGACTAGTAAACTTCTTGATGACTTTCTAGGAGCTTCTAGAATACTTGACTTCTTTGATGACCTTCTAGGGGCTTCTAGAATATTCATGAGGATCCTCCAACTTCACAAATCCATATCTCCTCAACCGTGAGGAACCATGTGACGTAACACATATCAACGGAAAAGACATGACATGTACTATCCATCTATGATAGTCTTCCCTACAAATTCACTTATCTTCATGCCTTTATTCCTCATACAAACTCAGGTTCCTTAATCACGCCTATGGGGCTACCGGAATTTGCTACAGAACTTGCTTCAAGGGTTGACATCAATGACAACCAACCCAATATATCAACAATCTCCCCCTTTGGAATTGATCGCAAGTCTCTGCACTCTGATGCAACAATGATGGAAAATAAATACTTTTTCTCATGCTCCCCTTGTGACCATCGCTCCCCCTAGAATCATGCCTATTTTCCTTCTCTTCATTTCTATTCATGCCTCTTATTACTCTCTCCCCCTTTGACATCAATGGAAAAGGGTATCTTCCCTTTGGGGCTACTCCCCCTGTCTAAATTATCCTTTAGGATGCTCCCCCTATATGAATTGTCCTTTGGGATACTCCCACTATCTGAAATATCCTTTTTCTTATCACCAGTGCTTCCTTGTGTAAATATATGACATATATGAAAATCATTCAAAATTCACTATGGGGAAGAAACTATTCCAAGTTTCTCGAAGATACTCAAAGGATTCCCTTGGAATCAGTATGGTGAAGACATCTTTGATTTGTTCTTTTGTCCTAGAATACTCAACCTTGATGTTCTTCTCTGCAACCTATTCATGTAGAAAGTGAAACTTGATCAGAATGTGTTAGGTATTGGAGTGCATAGCTGGATTATTTGAAATATTGATGGCATTGGTGTAATCACAAAGTATCAGAATGGTCTCATCATATTCAACCTGTATGTCCTTCAAGGTTTGTTTCATCCATAGTTCCTAGGTACAACAAGTTGTTGTTGCAATATATTCTTCTTATGTTGTAAATAAGGATATTGAAGATTGTTCCTTGTTTAATCAGGATACCAGACACTCACCCAAGTAGAAAGTTCTTCCACCTGTACTTATTATATCATCAATGCTACATGCCCAATCTACATCTATGTAGGAAATAAGAGAGATCATTCCCTTTTGGATACCATAATCCAAATTCTTATGTACCTTTTATATATCTGAATATCCTCTTCACTTCCATAACATGTGATTCATTTGGTGCTTCTTGAAATCTTGCAACCTGTCTAATTGTCTACATCACATTTGTTCTAGAAGATGTCACATAGAGTAAACTTCCAATCATCGATCTGTATTGTCTCTGGTCCACATCCTTTGAATCATCATCCTTACTTAACTTGCAACTGGTCTGCATAGGAGTACTAACTGTTTTTCAATATTACATTCCAAACCTTTTTAGCATTTCTCTGATATAATTAGTCTGAGAAATGAAGATACTTGTATTGCTTTGATATATTTGTAGTCCCAAAAAGAAGGACAACTCTCTAACAAATGACATATCGAACTCATTTTTCATGTCTTTGGAAAAATCATGAATCATCCTGTCATCATCACTTACAAAAATAATATCATCAACATAAACTTCAATTAACAGGATACTATCTTGATTTACCTTTATATAGAGACTTTTGTCTGTATTTCCTTTTCTGGACCCTTCCTACTGTAAGTATATGCCTAGTCTTTAATACCATGCTCTAGGGGCTTGTTTGAGACCATATAGGGCCTTCTTCAACCTGCAAACAAAATATTCCTTCTCTGACAACTGAAATCCTTCGGCTACTCGATGTAGACTTCTTCCTCAAGATCTCGATTTAGCAATGTTGATTTCACATCCATCTAATACACTTTAATATTCTTAGAACATACATAAGATAGGATTAGTCTGATTGCTTCCATTCTGGAAACTGGGGCAAAGGTATCTTCAAAATATATACCTTCAACCTGATCTGATCCATGTGGAAATCGGTATTCACCCAACTATTCCACTAGCTCAAAACAGGGGTTTCTACCTTGGTAATTTTTCTACAACTTTTCAGGTCCTAAGATTCGGAGGCCATTTTGAGGCCCTAAAAAACGTTTTTTGGGCCCGCCATAGTCACACCATAGGATTTATCCTAAGTGTGATATAAAAATGTTTATTTCTCATATAGGCCTTTCAAATGATCTATCATGCACCCCAAATAGAGATCGTATGCAAAATTTACACCCTTGTGAAGTTGTCATACCAACTACCCCCATCGGGGCTTGCAAACCTTTTGGCGTTTCATCTTTCGAGGTTAGGGTTTTGGATTTTCTTTATGTTAAAAAGGCCTCTAGAGCCTCATTGTAAACATCATCATCTTCTTGCGAATGAGAATATCCATCACATCCCTTATCAGAGATAAGCTGCCACCATTCTAGCGAGTCATTCACTCTGTAATTTTACAGTTTTTGTACATTCTCTCATTAATAAAAATTGTGCATTGTTTTATTTTTTGGTTTATTGCAATACATTTGTATATTTCACTTTTATATCTCTTCCTTCATTTCATTATCAAAATAATCTGGATCAGTGGTATCAGAGTAGGCTACTCCTTTTCGTTTCTTGTGCATGTCCCCAACAAGGTCAAGGTATAGAGAGTTGGGTCTCAAGCTAGTTTCCCTTCACGATAACTACTCTCGCTAACCCAAGCGGCCTACCATGGAGGAAGAGAAGAGAGACGATGGAGGAGAAGATCCCATCAAGTTTTTGGTCATGGAATCCCATGCGCAATAGAGGAATGAGATGCTGAAGAATTTTGCCCAAATCCTTCAATGATTTTCGATAAGAACAGGCACATCTTCATCAACCAATCGCTTTGGAGACGCTATCTCATTCAAGGTACAAGTTAATTTTGATATTCCCATATTTGAAGGTCATATCGATGCGGATTCTTTGGAAAAATGGTTAAATTTGCTAGAAGGTTATTTTTCTGTTCACAATTTTTCCAACAGAAAAAATATCACATTTGTGCTCCTTAAGGATCTCCCCCATGTCCAACATTGGTGGGAAACTTATTGGGAGAAAATTTCCACAAAGGATTCTAAGATATTTTGGGTCGAGCCCACTTTGGAATTTTTTATGGATCCATTCAAGGAGAAATATTACCATGTGGGAAACTATGACAACCAGTACATGAGATGGACCACACTGCATCAAAAGTGGGGCCAAATAGTGTCAGAGTTCAAAAATACCTTCCATACCTTGTGCACCAAGATGGGTATCAAAGACTCCAAGAGGAATCTGGTTCTAAAATACCATGGGGCTCTACCCAGATACATCCAAACCAAAATGGAATTTCTGGACATTTCATCACAAGGAACCACTTATCGATATGTTGTAGAAATCAAGCAGAAATTTAAGCAGAGGAACAAGTGGGAGTTCGGGTCTACAAATACATAGAAACCAAAGTATGGTAAATTCATCCCTAAATCATAGAACAACCAAACTCAAGACAATTAGTTCAAGCCACAAGAAAATAAGAGAAACGGGAAGGCGAATAAGGACACTAGGAAGTGGTGTGACTTCCACAAAATCCCTTGGCACAACACTAATGAATGTCTCTCAATACAGTCATTGGTGGTCGAGCTCAAAGAAATAGAGTCAAACCCCGACTCAGAATCTGATTCAGACAATAATAAAAGGAGACAAATCATTGATGCAGAACCCATTACTACTGTCGTGACCGCAACAATCCAATCATAAGAACTAGATGATCCTGAGGAGGGGGAGCACCTTTTCCATTCATAGATGTGGGTGAAGGGGGCACCGCTGCATTTTATTGTTGATAGCAGAAGCCAAAAGAAAATCATCGTCAAGCAGTTCAATTTTCTGACAACACCACACCCACAGCCATACAACATTGGATGGCTTCACCAGGGACGAGATATTTGTGTCAGCCAGTAGTGTCTCCTGTCATATGGAATCAAGCCCTTCAAGGATGAGGTATTTTGTGATTTTTCCCCACTGGAAGTCTTTGATTTTATGTTAGGCTAGTCATATATGTGTAGGTGTCATGTTGTTTATGATTCTCGACCCCGTAGCATCATTGTTACTATGTGGGGTCATCCCTAGAGGATACCATAGGTAGTTTTGACTATTGTACCGACAAAACCATTCCGCAAAGTAATCTCTCATACCGGAAATTTTATCCTATTCATAACCTCGTTAGAAGAGAAGGACACTACAACCACTACAGCCTCGGCCCAAGACCCTTCTATCTGGCGAAATAAGATCAACAAGATTGTATAAGATCACCAAGATATTCTTAATTCACCTACAAGGGGCCTCCACACTGCCCAATCAAACCAAGTTATGATAAATCCCTCCATGTTCTTCATGTTGCATATTCACCGACGGAGTCTTCCCACACTTTGGAAGATCATGCATCCAGACTGGTTAAACATATCCAACCCCTCCAACAATAGGTTCATAATAGCCTTCAACAAGCTAAGCAGGATAGCTTCTTCAATGAGGCAAGCAGCTCACCAAGGTTCAGATTCAACAAAAGCTTCCTCGGGGACTTCACGCAATGGAGACCATTTATTTCTATGGGGTGAGGATTAATCTAGGTGGAAATCATTGGCCACCCACCTATCCCACTGGCTCAAAACAACGGTTTCCATCTTGGTATTTTTTCTACAAATTTTATGGTCCTAAGCTTCTTGGGCTATTTTGAGGCCCTAAATATTATTTTTTGGGCCCACCATAGTCACACAATAGGATTTATCGATAATGTGATGTAAAAATGTGTAGTACTCATATATACGTTTCAAACAAGGTATTGTGCGCCCCAAACAGAGATTGTATGCAAATTTACACCCTTGGGAAGTTGGCATACCAACTACCCCCAACGAGGCCGGCAAACCTTTTGGTGTTTCATCTTCTGGGGTTAGGGTTTTGGATTTTCTTAATGTTAAAAAGGCCTCTAGAGACTCATTTTAAATATCATCATCTTCATGTCAATGAGTGTAGCCATCTGATCCAAAAAGTATCGAGAGAAGGCTAAGAACAACTCAGAACATACAGAGGCAACTTAGAATGCTCAGAATGGCTTCAGTAGACAGTGAAAGTGAAAAACTTCAAAGTTCCCAAAACTTAGCTAAAATGGCATGATCGCGAAGAGAGCGTTGCAAGCTTTCTAACGGTGCAAACGGCTCTTCAAACGGAGTTACGGATCAAAAGTTATAAGTAGTCAAAGTTCAGGTCAAAATTGGTCAAAAGTCAAAAAGTCAAGGTGACACGTGGAACCACTGCAAGGGTGACACGTGGCATGTTCATACATCTTATTTGGCATGGGATGATGTGGCAAGGTCGTATAGGTTGATGGAAAACACGTGGGCACATCAGGTTGTGACAAGTGTCAGTTTCATGGACAAATAATATGGTGCCATGTGGCCCACTCATGGGCTGCCACATGGCACCCCTCCAATGGTTAGCAGGTGAGAAAAATTTTTATGACTCCACCGAAGTCAAACCCTTGACCTTCTCTAGCCCAAAGGCCTTACCATTCCACCAATTAACCAATATACCACCATGTGTCTCTTGTTAGTAATATGGTGCGCATATTATTTAAGTTTAAGGTTTGATATGGGCACCAAATGGAAAGGGGCTCAGCCTTCGGCCCAACCCCTGGTTAAATGTTTAATCCATTTGACCATATGTCTACTGACAATGGTCACATGTAACCGCCCGCAAAGTTAGTGGAATATTCTGACATATTTAGTCCGCCCGCCAATTTAATAGCACGCCAACTATATAACAATTGTCCACCAATTTTAGCAAAGTCCGCCAAAGTTCTGGTTGTAAAACATGTGTTAAAGCGGAGTCCAAAGGATTCGATCCCGGGACCTCCGCTAACCAAAACTCTAAATATAGCTATGCCAACCAACACTCCAACAACCTCATCAATGCTAAAACTGCTTGCAAATTGTAAAGAATGGGGGCTCGGTCAGTGTTTCGGGACAGAGCACGAGAGAGGAGAACCGAGTGTGCCCATAAGGATTTGTACGTACCGGGGCAAGCTTTTCTAGATTTCTCAGTTATTTATTGTAGAGGCAATGGAACAGTAACTGAGGCAGAGGTTCCTCTTCAGCCAAAAAGTGTCTGACTCGGATCAAGGCGTGGAGACAGACATTTTTAGGTAAAAAGACACCACGAACACAGTGGTGGTGTTAGTTTTCTGATCTGAGAAAATCTTTTGTAGCTTAACTCCAGAATGAGGTATATTTATGTATTTTGCCCAATTCTTTTGTGGAGTTAATAAAAATACCTACCCATTTGAGAGCAGGACCCGAAGACGTAGTCCACCAGGGATGAATTACGTTATCAAGTTCTTTGTGTTCATATTTCATGATTATGTCTCTTTCCTTTTTAGCTTTTCCTTCTTTATGGTGTACTTTAGTTTATGCTCATTTAATACAATTCTTTAATAAGTCACCTGACAAAAAGATCCTGGATCATATTGGTATCAGAGCAATTTTCTTTGACTTGAATTGTTGAGAATGAATGCTTAGTAGGGCCCAGCATAAGCATGGTGAAGGAACTCTTAAGACATTCAATCCCGAAGTTGTTCATGCATCTCGAAGGAAGAAGATGGCAGAAGAGGACAAGAATAATGAACATGAGAAAACATTTCACTTGGTATTTTATCGCATGTCATAAATGGTCGAATGAATGTATGGAGATTACGAGAAGAGGATGAAGAAGAAAGGGAAGAAAAAGGAAGCACCACCAGATGATGATGCTTCGGTAAATCAAGGGGCTAGAGGAGACCCTCCTGAGCCTCCATCTTTGCCTTCAAGTTCTAGTTCTTCTTCCTCTAAGCATTCTCATCACTCTTAGCATTCTAAACATAAAACCTCTTTTAAGAAACCATTATTAAAGCTTGAGGTAAAGTTTGATTTACCTATGTTTAATGGAGATGCTAATCCTAAGAAACTAGATAATCAGATCCGACGAGTTGAAGTATATTGTCGTGTGCAGCATATTAACGAAGAGGAAGTTAAAGTGCAACTGGATTCTCTTTGGTTGGAAGGCACCGCTCTCGTATGGTGGGAGAGAAAGCTATAGGACAGAAGTAAGTGTGGTAATCTTCTTTCCTCATGGTCGGAATTTAAAGCAGAGATAAGGAAGCAGTTCTATCCATTAGGGTATTTACATAAAGCAATGATGGAATGGAAAACTTTGAGACAAAGTAAAGGTTTGACTGTACAAAGTTTCACAGAAGAATTTAGTAAGAAATCTCTATCATTGAGCATTCCTTTGGATTCTTATAAAACTTCAATGAATTATATTGGTGCACTTCATAGTTATATTTGTCATACTTTACTCTTGTTTAACCCCACTAGTCTTGATGAAGTTTGTGTGCAAGCCACTCACCTTGAGAACAGGGGGAAGCATGTTCAAGAAGATACCACGAATAAACCTTCCAAGTTCCCACAAAAGTCTTTTAATAAGTTCAAAAGGAAGGACAAGAAGATCGCTACAGTAACGAGAGAAGGAGGAAAACCATCTTGCACTCATTGTAAGAGGAGCGGTCACGATGAAGAACATTGTTGGAAATTGCATCTAGAAAAGAAACCGAAACATTTCGGTGGAAAGGGGAAGACAAAGATTGTTTCTACAATGTAGCAAGATCTTGGTTCTGAATCAGGAGATGAAGGAAAGATCAAAGTGACTGGAGTACAAGGTAAATATTCTCTTCATGCTAGTTCAAGTTTCAATGATCAATCTCATATTGATGAACGAAAGAGGAATGAGTTATTTCATATACGAGTTTTATCTAAACATACTAAGATAGATACATTATTTGATTTGGGTTCCCAAGTAAACTTAATATCTAAAGCACTTGTCAAAAAGATGGTTCTTGTAATGAAACCACATCCAAAGCCTTACCCTCTTGGTTGGGTATGTGATAAAGAAAAACTTAATGTCACCAAACAATGTAGGGTCATATTTGCTATTGCTTCAAATTTGATTGATGAAGTGGATTTGGATGTTGTACCACTTGATATATGTGGCATAGTGTTGGGCAGTCCTTATATTTATGATAGAAAAGCAGTTTTATTTCATCATGAGAATAAATACCACCTTACTAAAGGGGGAGTGGAATATATCGTTAGAGCTCACAGCATGAGGGTAAATACAACACTTGTTAGTGCAAAGAAAATGAAAAGACTCATAACCACTACTAAGAGATATGTACTCATGGTCGTTAAAGAGAAAGATGTCGAGACAACCAACGCTTTCCAATGGTGTGATCCATCTTATAAAAAGGAATTAATTGATATTGTTTCTAAGTATGATGATATATTTCAGGAACCAGATGGATTACCTCCTAAGAGGGAAATCCAACATGAGATACATCTTTAGTAGGATTCTCCTTTGCCTAATGTGGGCATGTACAAGATGTCAGTTGTGGAGATGACAGAGATCAAGAAGTAGGTACAGGGATTATTGGATCAAGGGGTCATTAGGCCCAGTTCATATCCATGTGGTTCTTTGAACGTGACGGTGCCAAAGAAAGATGGCACATGATGAATGTGTGACGATTACTAGTCTTTAAATAAAATCACAGTGAAGAATCTATACCCTCTTCCTCGTATAGATGATTTATTTGATCAGTTGAAGAATGTTGTTTATTTCACTAAGTTGGATTTGCGCAGTGGATATCATCAAATCAGGGTCATAGAACAGGATGCATGGAAAACTGCCTTTAAAACCAAACAGGGATTGTTTGAGTGGTTAGTTACGTCATTTGGGCTTTGCAATGCTCCGGCAACTTTCATGTGTGTGATGAATGATGTATTCAGTCATTTCCTAGATGACTTTGTGATTGTATATTTAGATGACATTCTTGTTTTTAGCGGGACTTGGGATGAACATGTGAGGCATGTAAAGTATTGGATACTTTGCAAAGGGAAAAGTTGTATGTGAAAATGTCTAAATGTGACTTTGGAAATACTGCACATGTGTACTTAGGTCATATCGTGGGAGGAGTACAATTGAAGATTGATCCTTCCAAAGTTGATGTAATTGTAAATTGGCCTGAGCCAAAAAGTGTAACCGAGATTCGGAGCTTCTTGGGTTTAGTCTAGTATTGGAAGAGATTCATTCCCAACTTCTCCTTTATAGTAGCTCCTTTGCATGCCTTAACCAGTGTGAAGAACACTTTTCAGTGGGAAGGAAAGCAACAAAAATCTTTCCACATTTTGAAGGACAAGATCAGTACCACACCAGTATTAGCACTGTCGAATATTCAACAGTCGTTCAAGATCGAGATAGATGCCAGCGGATACTCCATATTGATGCAATATCGTAAGCCTATCTGTTACCACTCTGAAACTTTTAACCAAGATATTGTTAACTATCCTACATATGATAAAGAGTTGTATGCATTGGTTCAAAGCGTAAAGAAATGGAAGCATTACTTGTTAGGGAAGGAAACCATCATACATATAGATCACCATCCCTTACAGTATCTTCAAGCATAGACCAAACTACAACAATATCAGCACTATAGATGGATGGGTTTTCTACAACAATTTCATTTGGTAATCAATTACAAGAAGGGTACAAGTAACAAGGTAGCCGATATGCTTTCTAGACCTCCTATTGTTGCTTCTATTATTTTGAAGAATACTTCTTTATCTCATGATAGCTATGTAGAAAAATATGCCATTGATGAAGATTTTAAAGAAGTATATGAGAAGCTAACCCATGGTGCACAGGTAGAGAACTATTTTCTGTAGCGAAAATTACTCTATCATCTTGGGAAGCTATGTATTCCTACAAGTGAACAACTCCATGTAATACGAGAAGCTCATACTTCTCTTGTGTTTGGGAATTTTCGGGTAGGAAAAATTATGGCTCATTTGCAGAGGTTTTGTTATTGGCCTCAGATGAAAGAAATTGTAACTAAATATGTAAAGGGGTGTGTGATGTGTTCTACTTGTAAGCCCACTAATAGAAAATTGGGGCTATACTCACCACTTCATGTTCCATCCCATCCATGGGAAAAAATCTCCATGGATTTTGTAGGGGGTTTACTAATGACCAAAGGGGGTCATGATTATTTGTATGTTGTAGTGGATAGGTTCAGCAAGATGTGTATCTTGATGCCATGTAAAAAGCAGATCACTGCTGAGTAGACTATTAATCTCTTCTTTCAATATGTTTGGGTTCACTTTGGGTTACCCATGTCCATTGTCTCTGATCGAGATACTTGATTCCTTGGGGATTTTTGGACTAGATTGTGGAGAATGATGGACACCAAATTGAAGAGGATCACTTCTTTTCATACACAGAACAACGGAAAGACAGAGGTGGTAAACAGAACAGTGGTACTTTTGCTTCGAGGCTACTGCAGCAAGCATCCTACGTTATGGGATGAACAGATACCCTATGTACAACATGCTTATAACCAATATTTACATTCGTACCCTCAAAGTTCACCTTTTGAGACGTGTTTTGGGTACCCACCAAAGGTTCCTTTGGACTTGATGTATGGGAGAGATGTCGATGTGAATGAATAACAAACAGAGGATAGAGCCCGCAAGTTCATCCAGAGGACTCAGCAGATACACCAGGCAGTCAGGGAATAGTTGGAGAAGAGTCAAGCATAGTATAAAGCTCGACATGACAAGCATAGGGTTGATCATCAGTTCCAAGTTGGAGATCGGGTATGGATTCATATCAGCAAGGAACAATTGAAGGGTGAAGGAAAGAAACTCAAGCCCATCCGATATGGACCCTTCACTATCTTGGAGAAAAGTGACACTAATGCTTTTAGTTTAGATCTTCCACCTTATATATAGATTTATTCAGTTGTGAACGTAGAGAACTTGAAACTTTTTTAGCCTCCCATGATCATGGATCGGGATGAGGAAGTTTCAATGCCTTCAGTTGATGAGTTTTCACCTAAGTACTTGGATGAGTTATAGGAAGATATCATCCTGGACAAAAGGATGAGGACTTCACATAGGGGTGATGTTGATTATCTTTGTGTAGGCTTAAAGAGAAAACATCCAAGAAAGGAAAAGTAGATAGAGAAGGACAAAGTGAGGGGACTCTTTCCTCACTTACCTATTGATTAATGAAAGATTTTGGTGGTCCAAAAAGATCTCAGTGGGAAGGCGTGATCCAATTTGGATCCAGAGAAGGCTAAGAACAACTCAGAACTTATAGAGGCAACTTAGAATGCTCAGAATGACTTTAGCAGACAGCAAAAGGGAAAAAAATCAAATTTCCCAAAACTTAGTGAAATTGGCATGATCACGAAGAGCGCGTCGCAAGATTTCTAACGACGTAAACAGCTCGTCAAACGGAGTTACGGACCAAAATTTATAAGCAATCAAAGTTCACGTCAAACTTGGTCAAAAGTCAAAAATTCAAGGTGACACGTCACACCACTGCAAGGGTGACACATTGCACGTCCGTACAAATGAGTTGGCATGGGATGACATGGCAAGGTCGTAGAGGTTGATGGCAAACACGTGCGAAAATCTAGTTGTGACAAGTGTCAGTTTCATGGGAAAATAATATGGTGTCGCGTGGCCCAATCATGGGCTTCCACTTGGCACCCCTCCAATGGTTAGAAGGTGACCAATTTTTTTATGACTCCACTAGAGTCTAACCCTTGACCTCCTCTAGCCCAAAGGCCTTACCATTCTGCGCTGACCAATACACCACCATGTGTCTCTTGTTAGTAATATGGTGCGCATATTATTTAAGTTTAAGGTACTATATGGGCGCCAAAAGGAAAGGGGCTTGGCCTTTGGCCCAACCCCTGGTTCTATGTTTAATCCATGCAACCATATGTCTTCCACCAATGGTCACATGTAACCGCCCACCAAGTTAGTGGAATATTCTGCCATATTTATTCTGACCACCAATTTAGTAGCGCACCAACTATATAACAATTGTCCGCCAATTTTAGCAAAGTCCGCCAAAGTTTTGGTTGTAAAACACATCTTAAAGCGGATTCCATGGGATTCGATCCCGAGACCTCTGCTAACCAAAACTCTAAATATAGTTATGCCAACCAACACGGCAACAACCTCATCAATGCTAAAACCACACGCAAATTGTATAAGAAGGGGGGCGCAGTCAGTGTTTCGGGACAGAGCATGAGAGAGGAGAACCAAGCGCGCCCTTGCGGATTTGTATGGACTGGGGAACTCTTTTCGATATTTCTCAGTTATTTATTGTAGAGGCAGTGGCACAGTAACCAAGGCAGTGGTGTTTCTTGGGCCAAAAAGTGTCTGACTCGAATCAAGGCGTGGAGACAGTCATTTTTAGGTAAAACGATGCCACGAATGCAGTGGTGGTGTTAGTTTTCTAATCTGAGAAAGGCTTCTATATATTAACTCCAGAATGAGGTATACTTATGTATTTTACCCAATTCTTTTTTGGATTTAATAAAAATACCTACCCAATTGAGAGCAGGACCCAAAGACGTAGTCCACCAGGGACAAACTCCATTATCAAGTTCTTTGTGTTCATATTGCATGATTATGTCTCTTTCCTTTTGAGATTTTCCTTCTTTATGGTGTACTTTAGTTTATGCTCATTTAATACAGTTCTTTAATAAGTCATCTGACAAAAAGATCACAGATCACCATCACATCTCTTCTTAGAGATAAGCTTCCACCATTCTAGTGAGTCATTCACTCTATAATTTTACAATTTCTATACATTCTCTCATTAATAAAAATTGTGCATTATTGTATTTATGTGTTTATTGAAATATCTCTTTATATTTCATTGTTGTATCTCTTCCTTTATTTCATTCTCAAAATAATTTGGATCATGAGCATATCCTTTACATACCAACCTTGCTTTGTTCTTGGTAACCTATCCATCCTCATTCAATTTGTTTCTGAAGACCCACTTTGTGCCAATCTGATCCGGATTATTTGTAACACTCCCCTGGCCTTCATCCAACCCACTGGCCAGGCAGATGCTACTATGTGGAACAACATCATTCTCATACTTGATTGATAACATGAATTTAAATCAAATGAAACACAATTGACTCAAAGTAAGCATAATAATTACTACTAACACAAATCTTCCCTGGAATTAACAATAATTCATCTACACAACAGAATACATGATAAAATATAAGCATCATAGGCATGCAAAACATAACATTTAACATAAGCTAATACTTATCCTTGAAATTGTGGTAATTCCACCAACCATGTGCAGGCCTTCCAAAAACCTCCCAGCCTTAAACCACACTACTCATCAAGCTCAGCAGTGGGTCACCCACAAGCTGGGACTAAGCTCCACCCCAAGGAAAGGAATCCTAGGCTAGGTTGAGGTTATAGGGAAAACAACGTAGAACAACTGGAAGGATTCTTCCCAGGATGCCATCTTACGCCCACTACTTTCGGACTCTCATTCCCCACATGCATGTTCTGCCCAAGAGTATACACCTTCACAAGCACAGTCCATAGGTGCCACACCTCCCTCTCTGGGTCTCGGCAACAGGCTAAATCAGGAAGTCTCAGAGCCCGAAGCTGGTGCTAGACACTCTCTGTAAGAAACCACTTCCCAGAAAACTCTCTCTCACCTGGAGAGAGTTGTTTACAGGCCTGACAACCTACCTCTTCCAACAACAATCACCTCCCTCACCTGGAGAGAGGTTACACACAAACTAAGAACGAACTCACACTGGCCAGTAAGCCAGGAACAATCCAGCACTACATGGCCATAATAGCCAACTGGGAAAACAAACACAGGCTTCCCAAACAGGCTCAGCAATCATGGAATAGACTCACGGTTTTGGTTTTGGGATTGCACAAGGTGTACAGAGATCCCACGCATAGGCTCAAACTATTTAGGCAAGGAATGTACCAGCTTCCTTAGGAATCAACACAGACCTTTTTCCCCGGTTTCAGAATTGCACGAGAGTTTCTTACAGAGGTCAGATGGGACTCACGTTCAGACGGTTGACGGTGGAATGGAGGAGGAATTCTCATCACAGCTCAACTCAGCATTTTTATCTGCATGTTCTTGGGTTGACACTTGGCACCCATGAAATTGCATGTGTTCCTTCAGCATGTGTTCCTTCCATTTGGAAGTTGTTTGTCCTTTCAAAAAGATGATGCAGGAGCATTGCCAGCAACAAGCGAGCATGGGACAAGCGCCAACACATTTTGGCACATGATGAAACTTATTTGAAAATATCTTGAAGTTAATGCACCAATCTTAAATGAGATAATTAAGAAGGAGCGCACTTGTAAGATTGTAATCAGACCTTGAGTGTCCCGCTCTCGTCTGAAGGACTAAAAGGCATTTATGCTAGTTAATGCAAGTAGGTAGCTTTGAATTCTTAGATTAGACAGTTTTAGGAGTAGAGGGAAAACGGATATAGACACCCTCATTTGTATCATTGCAACATAAGCAAGAACATTGAAAAGAGAGCGCAGGAGAAGCAAAGAGCTGTGTAGACGAATTCCATGTACAAAAGTTATGGATTAATACAAAAGGCTTTGATTCAGACTCATGGTGTTCAAATATTCTCTGTGTGTACATTATTGAATGTTATGCTCATGAATGCTTTACTCTTTCTGTCATGCAATTGCTTTTATGCTATGTATGAATTATTTCTTGTTGAATGTTTGAAATCTGAAAAGAGGGAGAATAGAGAATGAGTTTCAATTGTTTCTCTGCCTGAGTAAGAGTTTTCCTGCAAGGAATGCAATGAAATCGTCTGCAAGGTGTGCATTGATAGAGGTCAGAGCTCATCTCTGTAAGATCGGGAGAGATAACATAGTTCTCATTCTCACAGAAGCGTAATTTGAGTACAGGAGCTGTGCAAGGTGTGCACAGGCCGAATAGAGTTCAGATTTTGTAATCGGAGTGAAGTTGTTGAAAGACTACTGCCACAGGGAGTGCGCAGAGTCGAAGGACTTCAATCCCTTGGAGTAATTGAGGAATTTTCCGCAAGGAGTGTGAGCAGGAGTCTTATTTAAGACTCGGAGTTGAGTAAGCTCAGGAAGGATAAAACCCTCAAAATTGTTGAAGAGCAGCATAAGAAGTTTGTGCATTGAAGTATTGAGAAAGCGTCGCAAGTTTGTGTCATAGGTGGATAAGTTTCGCAGAGGAATATTTGACTCATTCCACAGGAATCGTCAAAGAGACATCAGACGATCGAAATTCTCCGTGGAGAATTTGCAAAGTCCTGTGAGCCGTCAAATCTCGCAGAACAGCCGAGGAGTTACGGTGATTTTATTCAAGGTTAAAGCTCAGGAGAGACAGACCCGTAGGACCTAAGTCAACCAGGACCGTTGGATAATTCGCGAAATCACATCTCGGGGTTTCATGAGTTGAAGGGTCAAAGACTTGGTATCAAAGTCCGTGAAGTCGCGAAAGGCAAAGACACGTGTGTGTGGGGTTATAGAAGCCAGCAAGGTGGACAGGTGGCGAACTGTTGACGTGGAGGTCAATTGTGTTGACCACTTCGGGGTTTCATAAGTTGAAGTCCCGAAGGCCTTGCATCAAAACTCGTGAAAGCGCGAGGAGTGAAGTCTTGAAACGGTGGGAAGTCTAGTTGTGGGCTAGTGCCAGGAATCATGTCGGAGTTGACATTTCGATATTTCGAGGTTCGTGGAGTAGAGTTGTATGACATCGCAACTCGCGAACTCATGAAAGCCGAAAATCCGGAGGTGATATCAGAGTGTCAGAGTTTGAGGATTCGGGGGTCTGAGCGACAAGACACTCGACCACAAGATTCGCGAAATCACGAAGTTCGATTTCCCGAAGCGTGAAGGAGGAATCCCATGAGGTTTTGCTGTGGGTGCAGATTTCCCAAAAGGGAAATAGAAGAGAGATTATCGAAAGCTCTTCGGGCCAAGGAGAGAAGAGTGATCATGTGTACGTGGACTTTTTGGCCTGCGGGTTGGGGAGGGCTGCGTCAGGTTTGGTATCAGAGCACAGAAAGGTTTCTTTGCTTTCTATAGCAAGGAAAAGGAGGATTCACCATGCCACCGAGAAGAAGAGATAGGCAAACACCTGATCCGCCAGAGGAAAGGGAAATTCCAAGAAGAAGGGGTAGGCAGATGCCTGATCCAGCCATGGAAAGAGAGATGCATGATCTACGCGCCAGACTTGAGGACATGGAGACAGCACAAAGGCACACAGTTGGTGCTGGGGATCTTAGTGATTCTGAAAGAGAAAATGAGGTCGAACAAGAAGGAGAATAAGTCACAGCATAAGATGCAGCAAATGAATGCTTGCTTAGAGTCGTTGTAAGAATGGGTGCAAGAGCGAAGATGGACATTCCAATTTATGAGGGAAATATGGATGTAGAGGAGCTTCTAGACTGGATTAGAGCTCTGAACACATACTTTGACTATGAAGATGTTGAAGAGGACAAGAATTTCAAGCATGTTGTCACGAGACTTAAAGGACATGTAGCATTGTGGTGAGATGAACTACAAGCTGACAGGCGTTGCCAAGGCAAGCAAAAAATTAAGAGCTGGGACAGGATGATTGCAAATATGAAAGTGAAATTCATCCCCAGAGATTATCAAATTACTCTGTTTTGAAGAATGCAGAACTTGAGATAGAAGTTGATGACAGTGAAGGAGTACACTGAAGAATTTTACAGGATGAACATCAGAGCAGGTCATCGTGAAAGTAATGATGAAAAAGTAGCAAGGTATATGAATGGCCTGAGATACGAAATTCAAGATGAGATGAGTACGTTGATCATCTGGACTGTGGAAGATGCTTATCAAATGGCTCTGAAAGCTGAAGAGAAGCTGAGCCGAAAGCAGGGTCAAAGAAGCTGAGGCAGAAGTTAGCCCAGGGGCAAGTTAGTTGTCCAGGAAAGAAATTAGAAGCCTAAGGAAGAGCGGAAGAGACCTCAACCTCAGATTGAGAGAGGTGGAAGCTCACAGCAAGGGAAATACACTGGACAGAGAGGGAAATATACTGACCGAGAGGAGAGTATGCTGATAACAACCTTTTTCCTCATACCAGAGGTAGAGGAAGAGGAAGAGGTGGAGAGGTAAAGTGCTTCACATGGAGAAAGGCTGGACACAAATCTTATGAATGTCCAGATAAGAAGAAAGAAGAAGGAGAGGCTCACATTGCCAAAGCACAAAGGTGGAATGTTGAGGCAAAGGATGTTGAAGGCAGAAGATCGTTGATGGTGCGAAAAGCTCTTTTAACACCAAAAAAGGAGGTGGAGAGTCTAGTCCAAAGAAACAAACTTTTTTGGATTGCTTGCAAGAACAAGGACAGGGTATGCACAGTTATTATGGACAGTGGAAGCACAGATAATATTGTTTCTACAGAGATGGTAGAAAATTTGGAGCTGGAGACGATTGAACATCCAAGCCCATACAGAGTTTTGTGGTTACAAAAAGGACATCAGGTAAATGTCCCTAAACAGTGTTTAGTTGAATTTAAGATAGGAGGATATAATGATAAGATCTTGTGTGATGTCATTCCCATGGATGTTTTTCATCTATTGCTGGGTAGACCATGGAAATATGAAAGGAATGTGATTCATAATGGGAGAATGAACACATATACCCTAGAGAAGAATGGGAGAACTCACATGTTGCTTCCGATTAAAGATAAGGAGGTGAAACCTGAAGTAAGTAACACTGTACTTCTCATGAGTGGGAAGGAACTTCTTACAGAGGTTAAGAAGAAGGAGAAACCACAATTCATTATGATCAGGAAGCCAAATATTTTTTTAACTAGCACAAGGGTAGATGATTTACCAAAAGAGGTTCAGGAACTGCTGGAAGAGTTCACTGACATAGTAGTGGGTGAACTACCTCGTTCGTTGCCACCGATCATAAGTGTGAGTCATCACATTGATCTCATGCTAGGAGCTATTTTACCAAACAAAGCCACATACATATTGACGCTACAGGAGAATGAAGAGTTCTAAAGACAAGTCCAAGATTTGATGGACAAAGGGTTGGTCAGAGAAAGCTTGAGTCCGTGTGTTGTTCCGACAGTACTCGGTCCGAAGAAAGATGGAGGCTGGAGGATGTGTACTGACTCGAGGGCGATCAACAAAATAACTATCAGGTACAGGCTTCCATTGCCAAGGATGGATGATTTGATGGATTGCTTGAGTGGCACAAAAAAAAATTCGAAGATTGATTTGAAGAGTGGATATCACCAGATTCATATGAGAGAAGGTGATGAATGGAAGACAACATTCAAGACTAATGAAGGGTTGTATGAATGGCTTGTTATGTCATTTGGCCTAACAAATGCGCCGAGCACTTTTATGAGGCTCATGAATGAAGTCCTAAAGGATTTCATTGGAAAATTTGTTATCGTATATCTTGATGATATATTGATTTTCAGCAGAACAGAGGCTGAACACTTGAAACATTTAGCTACAGTGATGAAGAGGCTACAGTAGAAGAATTTTTTGAGAAACATGAAGAAATCCTCATTCATGAAGATAGAACTCATTTATTTGGGGTTTGTTATATCCGCAGATAAGTTGAGGATGGATCCAGATAAGGTGGAGGCAATCAAGAATTGACCATCACCAAAGAGTATCTTTGAGGTGAGAAGTTTTCATGGATTGGCTAGTTTCTACCGAAAATTCATTAGGAATTTCAGTGGAATTAGTGCACTGATGATGGACACAGTGAAGAAGAGACACAAGTCTTTTCACTGGATAGAAGAGGCTGAGAAAAGCTTCAATTTGTTGAAGAGGAAAATCACGGAACAACCAATTCTGGTGTTGCCTAATTTCCAAAAGACATTTCAAGTGAAATGCGATGCAAGTGGATTTGCAATAGAGGCAGTCTTGAGTCAAGAAGATAGGCTGATTGCATACTTCAGCGAGAAGCTGAATGAAGAGAAAGTGAAATACTTCGCGTATGATAAGGAGTTCTATGCTATTGTTCAGGCATTAAAGAAATGGAGACACTACTTGATTCCCAAGGAGTTTGTTTTATACAATGATAATCATGCACTGGAATTTGTGACTCAACAGAAAAAGTTGAATTAAAAACATGTTAAATGGGTTGAGTATATGCAAAATTTCACTTTTGTGATTAAACATATTTCTGGAACTGCTAACAAAGTTGTTGATGCTTTGAGCAGGAAGTGTTTGTTGTTGCAGGAGTTCAGAATCAAAACATTGGGTTTTGATGATCTCAGGGACATGTATAGAGATGATCCAGATTTTAAGGAGGCGTACGAAGTAGCTAAGAATCCAATTCTCAAGGATAGAAGCCAATGGGTAGAATACATGATCCAGGAAGGATTATTGTTTAAAGGTAATCAACTTTGTATTCCAAAATGCTCCATGAGGGATAATTTGTTGAAGGAGAAACATAGTGGAGGGTTGGCCGAACATTTTGGTCATGAAAAGACATTCGCAAAGTTGAATGAGTCATATTTTTGGCCAGGAATGCGAGCAGAAGTTAAAATATTTGTGGAAAGATGTAGGATTTGTCAGCATTTGAAAGGAAAGAGGCAGAATGCAGGTTTTTATCAACCATTGCCCATACCTGAGAGGTCGTGGGATGCAGTCAGCATGGACTTCATATTAGGAATGTCGAGAACGTAAAGAGGGTTCGACTCAATCTTTGTGGTAGTGGATAGATTTTCCAAGATGGCACATTTCATTCCATGTCAGAAAACCAGCAACGCAACACACATTACGAACCTGTTTTTCAAAGAAGTCATTCGACTTCACAGCTTACCAAGAAGCATAGTTTCAGATCGAGACACAAAGTTTGAGGAAATTTCTGGAGGACCTTATGGAAGAAGCTGGGAACAAACTTGTCGTTTAGTTCAGCTTATCACCCTCAGACGGATGGACAAACAGAAGCGGTGAACAGAAGTCTGGGAGACTTGTTGAGAAGCTTGGTGACATAACACCATAGCCAGTGGGACAACATATTACCA
Organism: Picea engelmannii; assembly: GCA_009831015.1. Classification (NCBI taxonomy): domain Eukaryota; kingdom Viridiplantae; phylum Streptophyta; class Pinopsida; order Pinales; family Pinaceae; genus Picea; species Picea engelmannii. The sequence goes on along the minus strand of ML791752.1, from coordinate 85,872 downwards.
CAGGCAGAGTTTTCTTATAATGACTCAGTAAACAGAAGCACAGGATAGAGTCCATTTCAGATTGTCTATGGCATGCAGCCAAGGGGAATTTCTGAATTAAGGGATTCAGAACAGAATGTGATTAGGAGTGCTAGTGCAGAAGATTTTGCAGAGGCAATGAAGGAACTTCACAGCCAGGTGAAGGAGCGATTACAGAGTTCAATCCAGGAATATAAACGCAGGGTAGATCAGCACAAAAGACAACTTCAGTTCGAAGTTGGTGATTTAATTCTCGCACATTTGAGAAAGGAAAGGTTTCCAAGGGGAACATATAATAAACTGAAGATGAAGAAGATAGGACCATGTAAGGTCTTGAAGAAATTCGGGGCAAATGCTTATGAGATTGAATTACCCGACGGGATCAGAATTTCTCCGATATTCAATGTCTTGGATTTGTACCCTTATAAAACTGAGGAAGTAGGGACAGGACATGAACATCCAAAGATTTAGTGGCGAAAACAGATGCCAGTTGCAGAAAAGACACAGATGGAGCGCATACTAGATAAAAGAATTGGTAATAAGACCAGAAGAAAAGAATACTTTGAGTATTTGGTCAAGTGGAAAGGCCATCCAGTTGAATGTGCCAGCTGGGAGAACGAAGCATAGATCCAGAAGCATGGACGGACCATGTACGAGCTCATGGACAAGAGCCCATGAAAATTTTCAAGCGAGGGAGTATGATGCAGGAGCATCGCCAACAACAAGCGAGCATGGGACAAGCGCCAACACATTTTGGCAGATGATGAAACTTATTTGAAAATATCTTGAAGTTAATGCACCAATCTTAAATGAGATAGATAAGAAGGAGCGCACTTGTAAGATTGTAATCAGACCTTGAGCGTCCCGCTCTTGTCTGAAGGACTAAAAGGCATTTATGCTAGTTAATGCAAGTAGGTAGCTTTGAATTCTTAGATTAGACAGTTTTAGGAGCGGAGGGAAAATGGATATAGACACCCTCATTTGTATCATTGTAACATAAGAAAGAACATTGAAAAGAGAGCGTGAGAGAAGCAGAGAGTTCTGTAGACGAATTCCATGTACAGAAGTTTTGGATTAATACAAACAGGCTTTGATTCAGAGTCATGGTGTTCAAATATTCTTTGTGTGTGCATTATTGAATGTTATGCTCATGAATACTTTACTCTTTCTGTCATGCAATTGCTTGTATGCTATGTATGAATGATTTCTTGTTGAATGTTTGAAATCTGAAGAGAGGGAGAATAGAGAATGAGTTTCAATTGTTTCTCTTTCTGAGTAAGAGTTTTCCTGCAAGGAATGCAGTGAAATCGTCCACAAGGTGTGCATTGACGGAGGTCAGAGCTCATCTCTGTAAGCTCAGGAGAGATAACACGGTTCTCATTCTCACAGAAGCGTAAGTTGAGTACAAGAGTCGTGCAAGGTGTGCGCAGGCCGAATAGAGTTCAGATTTTGTAACCGGAGTGAAGTTGTTGAAAGACTACTACCGCAGGAAGTGCGCAGAGTCAAAGGACTTCAATCCCTTGGAGTAATTGAGGAATTTTCCACAAGGAGTGTGAGCAGGAGTCTTCTTTAATACTCAGATTTGAGTAAGCTCAGGGAGGATAAAACCCTCAAAATTGTTGAAGAGCAGCATAAGAAGTTTGTGCATTGAAGTATTGAGAAAGCGTTGCAAGTTTGTGTCATAGGTGGATAACTTTCGTGGAGGAATACTTGACTCATTCTGCAGGAATCGTCAAAGAGACATCGGACGGTCAGAATTCTCCGTGGAGAATTCGCGAAGTCTCGCGAGTCGTCAGATATCGCAGAATAGTCGAGGAGTTACGGCGATTGCTTTCAAGGTTAAATCTCAGGAGAGACAGAGTCGTAGGACCCAAGTCAACCAGGACCATTGGATAACTCGCGAAATCACATCTTGGGGTTTCATGAGTTGAAGGGTCGAAGACTTGGTATCAAAGTCTGCAAAGTCGCGAAAGGAAAAAACATGTGTGTGGCGGGTTATAGAAGCCAGCAAGGTGGACAGGTGGTGAACTGTTGACGTGGAGGTCAATTGCGTTGACCACTTTGGGGTTTCATAAGTTGAAGTCTCGAAGTCCTTGCATCAGAACTCGTGAAATCGCGAGGAGCGAAGTCCCGAAACGGTGGGAAGTCTAGTTGTGGTCCAATGCCGGGAATCGTGTCGGAGTTGACATGTCTGGATTTTGGGGTTCATGGAGTAGAGTTGTATGACATCGCAACTCGTCAACTCGTGAAATCCGAAAAGATGAAGTTGATATCAGAGTTTCGGAGTTTCGGGATTCGGGGGTTTGAGCGACAAGACACTCAACCACAGGATTCGCGAAATTACAAAGTCCAATTTCCCAAAGCGTGAAGGAGGAATCCCACGAGGTTTTGTTGTGGGTGAAGATTTCCCGAAAGGGAAATAGAAGAGCAATTATCGAAAGCTCTTCGGGCCAAGGAGAGAAGAATGATCTTGTGTACGTGGACTTTCTGGCCTGCGGGTTGGGGAGGGTTGCGTCAAAAGAACTTAGGATAAAACATATATTTCACATGGTCTTTTTGGAATAAAATTAAAATATTATTCCCAAGGACTTAAGCCCCTAGGCTTAGCCCCTAAGCTCAACACTTATCCCCTCTTCCCACCTTCCAGCCCCTAATCCCTTGCCCACTCTAGGGAATCTTAGTCCCCCATCACTCATTCATCGTGTTCGGTCTGCAGGCAGCGGTGTTTATAATTTTATTTATGTTCTGCATAGATACATTTACAAAATCAGGCTCTTGGCCTTCAACACTTAGGCTCTCTATCCTAATAATCACATAAGCCCACCAGCTTATTTTAACTTGGCTCACCAGCCTATAAAACATAATTAAAATTCATTTCATAAACATGATTTACAATAGGGCTCGGCCTTGGGGACATTACAATCCCCCTCCCTTATTTTTGCACTGTCCTCAGTGAAACTTTCACACAGCATCAACAAGATTTCCAAAATATTCAAAAATATGTGGGTATTACGCCCATATAGCGTCCTCATGCTCCCATGTCATGTCCTCGAGACCGTACCAGGTCCACTACACCTTTACAAGCTCAATAGCTTGATTCCAGAGATGTTTTATTTTCCTTTCCAATATGCGCACAGGATGCACTTGCAAGACACCTTCTGGTTCCACCTGAATCATATTCCAATCAATTACATGATTAGCATCAAGTATATATATTTCTTAAGTAATGAAATATGAGACACCTTAGGTACATTCATGGATGCGGTAATGCAATCATATATGCAATGTATATATATGTATATACAAACAAATTTAATAGCATTAAAACTGTATACAACATATGCAACATAAAATAAATAGAGAATTGTACTTATCTTTTGAGTGAGAAGACCTTCCACCCCAGAGCAGGGTTGTGACTCCATTAGGGCAATGGCTTCCCAATATAGCCATGGTCCACAATCCTTATCCACATGGTATAGGCCAAGGTACCAGACCTCGGCAACACTCCAACCATTCAAACCTCGGCAGTACTCCAACCAACGGTCTCTCATTCCCCACATGCCTGTCCCACCCGGGAGTATACACCTTCACAAGCATAGTCCAGCAATGCTACACCTCCCTTTCCTTGGGCTTCAGCAACAGGTCGGACTGGAAGCCTTAGAGCACCGTGGCTCCAGGAGTTCCAACTGCCTTCTAAGGTTTCCAAGCAGCATCTTCCCGAGATACTCTTTGTAGCCAACATTTAACTTTTATCAACATCATCTCATCTGCATCAACCACATCCAATTATCCTAAGAGAACATAAAGGTATTCATTTAGGAATTCCAATTAGTTCGAAAGGAAATTCAACTTTTATTCCCAAAACATGACATTCTATTTCATGATTCATCTTGGTTGTTTCCACATTATGAATGCAGCCATCCTTGTGATTTTCCACAGGCATCAAACTGCATACAATTTTCCTGCAAGACTTCATCTTGCATACTGCCAACAAATTGTCAGTATTTTTTGTACAACATCTTACGCAATAATCTTAGAATTTCCTGCACCTGGAAATTCAATCACAATTGCCAAACAACTTGACCAAATAGAATGACTCATCATTCTATGCATATGCATGTTCATAATTAACAACGGTAAGTTCATTATTTCAATTTTTTGAACATAAAATTCTATGTAGTCTCTATTCCTGTGACTACCTGGCTTGTAACTTTCCTGTTGAAATGTTTAACAGTTCCTAAAATGTTCTCAACTTCATGGGTTAGCAACATTTCAGCCATTAGTATAATTTTTTCCATGCAATAATATATATGCATGTACTTACAAAACATATTCAACCATTGCATTTAGTATACAATTCTATCACTCATTATGCATGAGTGCAATTCTCAATGCATTCTTATTCAATGCACGTTGCATTGAATTGCATAATGCTCTCTATCTTAGTCATGTATCTCACCATCCATGACTTGGAATTATGGCCAATATGTTTCCACATTCTCCATACCTTGTCATATTCAACTAGGTCCTGGTCTCATACATGACTAGCTTACTGGCATTTATTCCTACAACCAGTTTTTATCTTTAATTCTTTGTTTATTACCCCATAACGAAATTAACATGACATTCTACTATGTCAATGTGTGCATTCAGAAGCTAAAAAGATTTGAATTAATACAAGCTTACAGCCTTTACCACATCCAATGGTATGCATTCAATCATATAATCATGTGATTTTTTTAACATATCTCTGGCTGAGGAAATTCTTACCAAAATTTCCTTTCAACAATTATGCAAAAAGAGTGCTAAAAAATCATACCTGCATGGCTTCCATTAAAAATTATAGTACCTGAATATCTGATAGCAGTAGAAGCTTTCATGATTCTTTTATCAAACTTATAACCAGCACTTCAGCTCTAACGTAGACCTCCGACCCTCGGGCCAAGATCCGCACAGAATTGTTCTAAATTCTCCTCGAGCCGAAGCGGCTCCTTTGATTCCCTGTTGGAACCTCCAATGAATCCAATCCATAGGTCCTTCATGAAAACCCACCCTACGCAACTTGATGCCAAGCGTGAGCCTCACATTTCCATGTGACCACGACCTTACCTTAGCGCAAGCACCTCTCGCAACTCGAGAGTTTGTGAATCGAAGACCCTTAACTCTTCTTTTTCTAAACGTCGATACTTGAGATGTGATATGGGTATGGCTCCTCCTTGTTATTGCCTTCCACACATAACCACTGACTAGGGCTAAGTGCTAGCACTACTCGCAACTCGCGACTTTGCGAGTTGGAGTGTTGAGCCCTCATGCTCCTCTTTTGTGAATCCCTGAGACACAAAAGTCAGCGATGAGTTGACTCCTTTCCAGACTACGTGTGTCTAGCACATGTCATTTGCTTCCCCTTTCTCTAGGTGCTTATTGTTACACCACCTTTCAACCACGTGATCCCCACCTAACGGATGTGCCACGTGTTCTACGAGCCCTCAGCACTCGGCACTTCATGACCTCGTAGTCAAAAAAAAATTCTTTCAACCCCCGAACCCCCGATACACGATACCATGCAGAGGTTCTGATCCAACGGTTCTCCTGTGGCTTAGATCCAACGATTTGGATCTCCTTCCCTACTCCTCGCAACTCAGGACTTCGCTGGACCAATAATTTGGTCTGCCCTTCGAACTCATGAACCCCAAATTCGTTATTTCTTGAATGAGATCAATGGTTGTCATTGACCCAGATCTAATGGTCACTATCATTTCTGAGCCTCGGAGTATCGGAAGATACTTGGCCTTAATCTCCTCGCTGCTCTGCAAGATCCAATGACTCTCACAACTTTGCACTTCCTCCATGAAGTGTCTCCACTGTCCATACGGCTCCTCTCCTTTGCGACCTCCCAGAGGTTAAACTCCGTGTGCCTTCCTCTGAATCCGATGACTATTGGTTCTTTGCACTAGATCTGATGACCCAGATCTCTTCCTCTCCAGCTTATCTAATGACATATATTCTCCCTCCTGAGATTTAGAACTTATTCCTTCCCCTTGGAATATTTTCCGAAGTTTCAAAGGCCTCGACCTTCGCTTCCCCTGCGAGCTCAATTCCTTTGAATCTCGTCTGTGTTCTAGGAACGTTGTCCCTCTTGAGCTTTGTCGACTATGAAACCTCGAAGGGTTTCTCGACCTCCTGCTCCTCTTTGTTGTTACTCTATGCACAACAACACTATCCTTCCTGAGCTTCGGAACTTGAACCTCTAAGGGATTCAAACCTTTCCTTCTCCTTCAAATGGAGATTGGAGCCCTCTGGAAACTTCTTTCTCAAGCATGCTTTGCTGAGCCTACAGGGTGTTTAGTAACCCTGTGAGTGTCTTCCTGTGACACTTCTCCTATCTCAGAACTCGAAAGAGTTCCTTTTGTGTACACGTGCACCAACTCGATGCCCTTCCTGGCAAAGTTCTCTAGAATCCTCAGTGACTCTGTCTTCTCACTAAACTCAAAATAGAGTTATTCTCAATGCATCCTGTGCATTTTCTCAATGCCCTCTTGGCAGAGTCTCACAGAATTCTCATAAATTTTGTCTTCCTTCTCGACACTTCTCCTTCCTCTGATCTCAGAATAGAGCTCTTATGTGCACTCTATGCACTTGCTCAATGCCCTCCTGGCAGAGCTTCCACAGAACCCTCAGTGATTTTGTTTTCTCGACGCTTTCCTCTGCACAGTCTTACCTCCAAGGATTCCTATCGTCCATTCAGGTTTTCAATGACTTCTTTCCAAATATCTTGGCGTCAATTCTTCTGGACTTGACTTCCTCCCTAACTTGAAGGATTTCGAATATTTCGAAGGCTTTGATGGTGTTTTCCAAAAGACTTTCTGGTGCCCTCCTAGCACCCTCTACGCTCGTCTCCTAGAGTCTTTCAGACTTAAAACAAGTTCCCTCTATAAGCACTCCTTGCGCTGGATATGCACACTCTACATACAAAATTTCTATGCTATCTCTTCTGAGCTTCATTTTCTGAACTGGAAGCATTATGTGTCTCTTCCATTTCTTTGCACTTTGTGGAAATTCAATTCAATTCTGGCACTCGTCAACCTTCTGCAATACAAATGCGCAAACAACTAGAATTTGTCAAGCCTTCATTTCTTGACAATTCCTTCATCATTCATAAACAATCCAATTTAAGAAAATGTTTCAATTTCACGAATTTTCCGAGCTCTGCTCGGCTCTACAATTTTCAGGACTTTGAGACTTCGGGTTTTGGGGTTTTGGTCCACAAGGATCCAACAGTTAAATCCTCGAAGGTTCTTTTGTCTTCGAAAATTTATGGATTTAGGCACTTCGGTTTTCGGGTCTTCAGTAACTGGGAGTTCACAATGCATTGACTCCCAACTTCTTGTCACTACAATCCCTGAATTCTGAAAATTATATTTCCCTTACCCTCTGGGTCCACAGAGTACAACTATCTCCCACATCCACTGTGGAAAGTGGCACACTCAGGAGGGTCCACGTCACCTTCATGACATCATCGAGTCCCACCACTCTCACTTTTCTTCTCGACCCACTGACACATGGTACACACCCATGTGTCCACGTCCATTCCAAGTGAAATCCAACGGTTAGACCTCTCTCAGATCTATGGTGTAGATGTTTTCGGTGTTTTGGGCATTGGGTTTCATGCATCCACACAAAGTCGCCCATTCCAAACCCCCCCCGCTTATTAAAGGTAGAAAGGTTTCAAAGGGGTCCAGAATCCAATCTTTTCGATAGATCCGAGCGCCCCAATACAAGTCGTCGA
>ML791752.1:60768-78059 GCA_009831015.1 Picea engelmannii | reverse complement strand
AAAGGTAGAACGATGAAGGGGGTCTGGAATGGAACCCTAGATGTAGATCTGGGCATGCAGATTCTGGCTGCCCAGATTTTTCCTGCTGCTTAACGAAATTACAGTCTATTAATCTACTTGATCCAATGGTCAAGTTCCTCTCCTACGATCTACGGTGTAGATCGTTTTGGGATTTTGCGTACTGCAATTTCCACACTCCTGTGCAACTTCAAAGGGTTTTAAACCTCATGCACATTCTCCAGATCTGACGATCGTGAGGGTTCTCCTTTCCTCCTGAACAGATCCTACGGCTCCAACACTTCATGCATTGAGCTCTCTCTCTCTCCCGGTGGCCATATACCACACCGATTGTTGTTCTAAAATACTGTTAAACCTCCTGATCTTTGTAACATGGTCAAGTGACTCCTTGACACTCAGGAACATTCTGGGGTTTGAAATTGGCCCTCCCGACACAGTTTCTTCTCAAAAAATTCGGTCCAAAGACCACTTATCCAGCCCATCTAGGCTCATCGTTGAAACCTTGGCTCTAATACAATTCTATAACGCTCCCTCGGTCGTCATCCAACCCATTGGCTGAGCAGACACTACTATGCGGAACAACATCATTCTCATACTTGATTGATAACATGAATTTAAATCAAATGAAACACATTTGACTCAGAGTAAGCATAAGAATTACTGCTAACACAAATATTCCCTGGCATTAACAATAATTCATCTGCACAACAGAATACATGATAAAATATAAGCATCACAGTCATGCAAAACATAACATTTAACATAAGTTGATACTTATCTTTGAAACTGTGGTAATTCCACCAACCACGTGCAGGCCTTCCACGAACCTCCCAGCCTTAGACCACGCTGCTCATCAAGGTCAATAGTGGGTCACCCCCGAGCTGGGACTAAGCTCCATCCCAAGGAAAGGAATCCTAGGCTAGACTGAGGTTACAGGGAAAAAAACACAAAACAACTGGAAGGATTCTTCCCAGGATGCCATCTTACGCCCACTACTTCCGGACTCTCATTCCCCACATGCTTGTTTCACCCAGGAGTATACACCTTCACAATCACAGTCCATCGGTGCTACACCTCCCTCTCTGGGTCTCGGAAACAGGCCAGATCAGGAAGTCTCAGAGCCCGAAGCTGGTGTTGGATACTCTCTAGAAGAAACCACTTCCCAGCAAACTCTCTCTCACCTGGAGAGAGTTGTTCACAGCCCTGACAACCTGCCTCTTCCAACAACAATCACCTCCCTCACCTGGAGAGAGGCTACACACAGGCTAAGCATGAACTCACACTGGCCAGTAAGCCACGCACAGTCCAGCACTACATGGCCACAACATCCAACTGGGAAAACAGACACGAGCTTCCCAAACAGGCTCAGCAATCATGAAATAGACTCACGATTTTGGTTTCGGGGTTGAACAAGGTGTACAGAGATCCCACGCACAGACTCAAACTGTTCAGGAAAGGAATGTACCGACTTCCTTAGGAATCAACACAGACCTTTTTCCCCAGTTTCAGAATTGCACGAGGGTATCTTGCAGAGGTCAGACGGGACTCACGTTCAGACGGTCAATGGTGGAATGGAGGAGGAACCCCCATCACGGCTCAACTCAGCAGTTTTATCTACATGTGCTTGGGTTGACACTTGTCACCCATGAAACTGCATGCGTTCCTTTAGCATGTGTTCCTTCCATTTGGAAGTTGCTTGTCCTTCCAAAAAGAACTTAGGATAAAACATGTATTTCACATGGTCTTTTTGGAATAATATTAAAATATTATTCCCAAGGACTTAAGCCCCTAGGCTCAACACTTATCCTCTCTTCCCACCTTCCAACCCCTAATCCCTTGCCCACTCTGTGGAATCTTAGTCCCCCATCACTCATTCATCGTGGTCGGTCTGCACGCAGCAGTGTTTATAATTTTATTAATGTTCTGCATAGATACATGTACAAAATCAGGCTTTTGGCCTTCAACACTTAGGCTCTCTGGCCTAATAATCACATAATCCCACCATCTTATATTAACTTGGCTCACCAGCCTATAAAACATAATTACAATTCATTTCATAAACATGATTTACAGCAGGGCTCGGCCTTGGGGACATTACATTATTTTTCAAAACGAAATGAAAGAAGAGATATTACAATGAAATACTCATGAAAATTGCCAGAAACAGAGAAATACAACAATACTTGATTTCTATTAATGAAATAATTGTAAAGAGACTGTAAAAATACAGAGTGAAAGACTCTCTATAATGGTGGCATCTTTATCTCTAAGAAGAGATGTGATGGCTACACTCATTCTCCAGAAGATGATTACAATGAGGCTCTGAAGGCCTTTTTTATGATAAAACATGAATGCCAAAACCCTACACATCCAAAAACCTAACCCTAGGACATGAAACACCAAAAGTCATATGGGCCCCATTTGGGTAAGTTAGTACATTAACTTCTTGGGGTTGTAACTTTTGCATATGATATCCTTTTTAGTTGCGTGATATCCTGTTGGAAAGGTATTTTCGAGAAATACACATTATGTCATCAAACTCTGACTCCATCTACAATTTGAATGTGGTGATCCAAAAAAACACTGTTTAGGGCCCCAAAATGGCCCTGGAAGTACAACAAGATGTGTTGACATGAAAACATACAAAATAATCCAGTTGGATTAGATGGGAGGCCACCACTATCCACTTGAAAGATGTGTAGGGCTTCAAATAGCCCCGGAAGTGTAGAACCCACAATTACAAAGAAGTACAGAAGAACGTGTTGTGCTAAAATTTGAAAAGAGGATCCAGTTGGAACAAGTGGGTGGCCACCAATATCCACCTAAATCAATCCTTCCCCCTTATGAAGCAATGGTCTCCATTGCGTTGAGTTCTCAAGGAAGAGGGGAAAGCATTTTTTGAATCTGACGCTTGGTGAGTTGTGTGCCTTGTTGGAGAAGTTGTGCTTCTTGGCTTGTGGAAGACTATCACAAACATGTTGCTAGAGGGGTTGAATATTGTTGGTGCAATTATATGCATAATATATTACCAAACACAAATTATCAACCAGGATTCGTAATAAATAGAGTTGATGCACTATATGTGCCGATAACAAATAGGTTCCTATGTCTATTTAGTATAGATAAGAAAACCATTTAGAAACCAACACACTTTTAAAAATGACAATCTTCACACAATTCGAAAGATGGAAAGAAAAACTCATAAACAAGAAAAACTCTTGCTCGGGTGATGGACATGTTCATTGATGGCTCATGAAAAGAAAAGATGAACTTTGATTCTATCTCCTGAGACAATTAAACTAATATGTAGGATGCTCCATTAAAGCTCATGTATGGTGAAATATGGAGATCCAATCGTTCCTGCATTACCACACTTTGAAACACATTCGAATAGTGAAGTCAAACAAAATAACATGAAATCAAAATAACAAATACATGAAATGAAATCTACACTAACAATTTACAATAAGCTTACCAAGCTGGATCAGTGGCCCTTGCCAATGCCAACATGGAAGCTTTAGATCAACAGATGCTAACTTCTATGAAACACAAGATCACTGAACTCAAACTTGCATTAATCTTCAACAAGTAGGTTAACAAAAGGAGTCTCTTCATGAATCCAATCTACATCATAACAATTCTCCTCGAGAACCTATCTCATAACAATTCCCTTAATCTACATAATGAATCCTCTTTCTCAATCTACATAATAATGATTCTCATCTGCTCTTATGAAGAAAAGGAACTCTCTTTTATACATGAAATCTTTGAAAAGGAGATAAACATCTCATAATTACAGATCCACTTTTCTCTCAACCCATTTCCCTTTATTACAAAATATAATCCCTTCAAATCCTCACACATATCTCTCATATATCTTGGATAAGATATGACAACTAAATCTCCATGATCTTCTCCTTGGATTAGGATTGAATTATCTCCTCATATCTTTGAAATGGTGGAGGAAGTATTCAAGAAGTCTTTTGAATTAATCCTTCGCATATTCCTACACATGATAAAGCTCACACATTTTTGAGATATATGAAAACATGTCAATTTTCTAATATTTAATCACAAATTCCCTTTTAATACTAAAATAAATGATTTGGAAAATAATAAGGTTAAACCCATATTTAATTATGAAATGGTATTAATGAATGGTTTATAGAGCAATGAAATGTGAATAATGATGAAGGGAAAGGTGGATGGAAATACGACATTTATGAGACTCAACATACCCCCCAACTGAACTTGTTGCATGTCCTCATGCAACTGTGCATGGATCTTCTCAAGAAATTTTGGCATCTAAATTTTGGCTTTGAGTGATGATAACGAATATTTCTAGGATGGGATTTACATGAGTAACATCTGAAATTTTCTTATGGTTGGTTCTTGTGTGAGAACCATGAATATAGAGAATGTTGGTTCTTATGTAAGCAACATTCATTCCGTTTATTTGTTCTCTTGTTGTTATGATAATAAAATGTTGGTTCTTGTGTAAACAACATTCATTTCGTTATTTGTTCTCTTGCTGTTATGAGAATAATTTACCCATTTACTTGTTGGAATAAGAATACATCATTGAGTATAAGAAATCCCTTTTTACATATTTGTGAATCATGCCAATATGTAAATCAATGCTTATGAAGCAAAGTGCAACAGAGTATCGTTGGAAGAAAAAAATGTTGGTAAATGGTAAATGAGACGAAAAATGGAATGGTGGTGAAAAAATGGAGTGATGATAGCGAATATAGTCCCCCCCCCCCCAACTGAATTGGTTGCATGTCCTCATGCAACATGCATGAGTCATAGAAGTGAAAAAGGAAAGGGAGCATGGTGAGGGATTTTTCCAAATTCATTCACTCTAGAATGTAAGGAATTGCATGATTAAAAACTAGAAAACAACATACCTCCACTTACCCAAAATGTTGATGAACTATGCAATAGGAATATGGCTGATGCAGCTGTTGGAGCATGGAAGATGTCACTGTTGCACGATCATGTGAAAGGTGACTGTTGTTGTAGTTGTGACTGTTGTAACTGCTAGATTAGAGAATGTGACGTGGAGGAATCTCAACTGTTGATGATGAATCATGGAAAAGAGGAAGAATGAAAGTGGAAATGTAGTAATCGCATATAGTTGAATTCATGTTGTTGTAACTGCTGAGGAGTCATGGAAAAGTGCATAGTCTTCACCTACTATGAAACCCGATGGTACAATTCTAGTCATGCGAATGAATGTGTCAATGTCAAGCATGAAGAGAAGTCATTGGATTACCGACCATTGATGAATGTCGTTAACCAATGCGAGGCAACTCATCATTGATGTCAATGAGTGCCAAGGTACCCTAGTACATCTTGTGAAGTGTGAATGAATGAGCTGATGTCGAGCCACTTGCAAGATCTGATGATCAGGGACATTGATGAATTCCCATGATTGTCAGCGAGAGAACTTGTCATTAAGGTATGCAAGCCTCTAGGTATTCAAATGGAACTCTAGTCTATATCCCAGATAAGGTGCTGAGGTCGATGGGGCAAGACTTGTTGAAAGGTGGGCCTTAAGGAATCCCACATCAGTCAACACAAGTTGTGATAAAAATATTGGTAGGACTATAGGAAAGATCTCAGCAGCAAAAGTGTTTATAGCAAGGTAATGTAGTCATCAAAAGGGAACTGAATGGTTTTATTGGCAAGGCAAAAAGAATGGAAAAATAGGAAAGAGATGTATGCGACTCAGAAAGATAGGCACATGTGAATTCATCAAGGATAAGTGGATTCCCGCATGGGTGACGAATCAACTTGGAAGGAGAAAGGTAAGTGATCATGTCATGGCGTAATTGGTTTTCTGAAAGATGGTGGAGTAGCGACAAACGTCATGACATGTGCGATGAAAAATTTAGCTCCTTCAAGCTTTTAATACAACACGCTTTCGCAATTCTTGAAATTCATTGTGGTGTGGAATGCGAGCGTCTTCATTCCTGCAATCAAACTTAGTACTAATCCTGCAATTAAACTTGTGAGATCATCATAAAACAAAAATGCAAGATTAAGTATGAATGCGACAAATTAAAGGGATAAAAAAAAAATGTGTTTTACCTGTTGTCGTTGCGCGCTTATTCCATTGTTGATTGTTGCATGAAGCGACTTTAAGAAAAATAAATTATCATAAAGCATAAAAAACATGTTTAGAGATTATAGATTTCAGGAAATGTTTTAGATCCATTTGCAATTTTATCTGTTTTTTTATTATTATTATTTTTAAGTTTTAAGTGTTTTTTTTATTTTATTTTTTTGGTTTTTATAATGTTTATCTCTTTTTGTTTTTTTTATATGTTTCACCTATTTTTTTATTTGTTATTTTTAAACAAAACGAACTAAAAAAAATTATTTTTATTATTATAATGAAACAAAGAAAACAATATATATTATTAGAACCAAACAAAGAGAAAAAATAAATAAAAGAAAAATTAAGGTGAACCCATCCATGATTCTAAGTGGTTATTGGAATGATGAACCTATCCCCGTGGTTGGTAGCTTAGTGATCATTGAAACCATGCAAAATATTCAGACCGAGTTTATTATCTATGTATTTCGGAAATGGCCAGAGTTTCGAAAACGAGGGTAGTTCAAAGTACTACTACTGGTTTGATCCTGATTTATATATATATTGAAAGTAGTTTATATTCGGGAGGGAGGAGGCGAGTGGCTGATCCTACCATAGTGTACTCCTTTTGTGTGGCAGAGGTGTGAATAGAAGCAGGAACAATAGTGGTATAGGGACGATCAAAATTCCAGAAGACTTTCTCATAAGACCATTTTCCTCGTCACTCATATTAGCATCTATTACAGCAGAAAACGCCTCCATGTACTCCCCAGTCAATATCCAGAACATCGGTGACAGTATTAGAGACAATGAATTGTTATACAGCACAAACCCCCATGTATTCACATTATCATGCTTGAGAAGGTTTGTATTCTTTGACAAGCATTATGGGGAATCTATGCAGGAATCATCCATGACACCAGCCACAAGATAGACCACAAGGTTCTAATTTGATATGGGGATGATTCCCTCATTCATGGTCTTGATGACTTTGTACCATAACTTTGTTCTGTAGCACGCAGTCCCTTTCACGCGTCACAATTACAAAGTTTTGACCCCATGGTTATCAACTCCATATAACCTTGGACTTTGGAATCAAACATTACCCTCTCTGTATAAGTGGTCTCGGCCTTGTTCTTTGGTGACCAATACTCGATGTAATTTCCAAGCGCTCCACCTCCAATCTAGTCCTCGACACTCCCACTAGTGCACTCTTCGATGCCAATTCCATTGAGGATGATTCATCTTCATGGCTAACGAGCATAATGAATTTTAACACCATCAAAATTTGTGTTGACATTTCTGACAACAAAACATTATATATTTTTCTATTATGTAACAAATTGTGGCCTTGGCCTTGAACAATGATGACCACAATAGAAAGGAAATAATCATTTCATGGGTTCAAACAATAAACTGTCCACAACTGTGCATCACACGAGTACATCGTTCACCCTGCACATTTCATTACTAGCGTGAATTCAACCATAGTGTTGGAGCTCGCACCTCCAAGAGCATAATCACATCATTGTAGGAAGTCCCATATTCATCGATAGACCTGGATAAACTGGAGGTTGTCATCCACCAGAGTCATCAAAAGCATAGTCCTCATAATTCTCAGGAAATCAATATGTTGCACCTTTTCCAAAATATTAAACATAGTAAGAAAGGCAACTACTTGAAGGGTTTTTCCACTAGTGGAAATGCAACCTTGTTTCCCTTCCCAAAAACAGTGAAGGAGGCTAACAAATAACAAGTCAAAAATGCATGCAACCATCGTTATCTCAGTTCTAACACAGGTTATGCTGAAGGTGCTTTCCCCCATCTTTGACTACTCTTTCGATTGTCAACCAACTGTCTCAATCATTTGGATAGACATTGATACCACAACAAATTTATTTGTTGGCAGAGACCACGGTCCAACAACTGTATTAGCATGATTTCAACGAAATGGGAATACTTGTATACATGTGATTTGAAGATTTTATGAACTTCGAAATAGATTCTTTCTATCCCCACAAAGTGGTTGCCAAGCATCACATATCAGATATGTTGATTCTGTTTCAGATCCAAATTGTTTCTGCCAGGAAACCAACACCAACAAGAGAGCTGAAGATTTACTTGCCCAAAACTATTTCTTCCATGCAACCGATCTCAACGGAAGAGTGTTTTTTGGAGAAAGGCCAGAGATAGAGGGATTTAGTCCCGTCACCACCGACAGAAACTTGAGATATTTCATATCTATATTTCTTTCTCGTCCACCAATCCTGGGAATAATCACCCAAAAACAACATATCCTTACCATTTTATAATTAAATCATATCTCACGTCATGTTTCCATCCGCTCGCCCAGCCACTCCGTCAATAGTGCCACTATGGAGCCCTTCCGCTTGCTAATTCAACCAGGAGAGATATGGGAGGCAGTTCAGATACGCTACACCATCTTTGGGAGTTTGTGCCCATGATTTCGCGGCCCTTCTTTGCTGAGTTATTCATTTATCAAACCTAACTTTGTTGCCCACTTTGATTCCTTTCTGACGAGAAAAAAAAGTTGAGGCAACATTTCTTCTTGAAAATACAGAGAGCATGCTCCTAAAAAGCATCAGAAGCAGGAAATTTGACCCGCGGAGACATTGAATGGCTTTGAACTGCTTGCACTGCCGCTTGTAGATCATTCCTCATATTTATTGTTGCTTGAGAAAGCACCACCATAAAGGTAAAACATAATACAGAGATGGTTACAGTCTTTGAAGAAAAATAAGCCATTTTCAATGTTTTTAATGACAACAGCTTCTTCTTTTCTCTTTTGGTCGTGCCTCTAAATTATCAAACCCTCGATGGCATGTCTGGTGAGTGTGTTTGATGAGATGAATTCTTGTTCCATGCCATGGCTCTATAAATAGTTTGTACATTGGATCTAACTGAATTTGTAGATGGGTCGAAGTGTATAGCCTGTGCAGAACCCAACACTTTTGGTCAGTGAAGCTCCACAAAAGCGGACGACAGTGTTTTCTAAATCTCCAGAAAATGAAAGTGAAGTCTCTACAGGTGTGCATGGATCAAACACTAATAACTATTAACAAATCGACCATCAACCAAAGTCCGTGATGCTCCTGGCCGTGGTTCTTCTCTTTGATATTCTCGGGGGATCTACTGGCAAACGAATATTACTATTCGAGATCTGACATACATATAAAAAAAAAATCGCATTCATTCATCCTTGTTGAATATCTCAAGCTCGCACTATATTAAGTGACATGTGTTTGAAACTCTTGTAAGAACATTTTTAAATGTTTTATATATATATATATATATATATATATTTTTTTTTTATTTTTTTTTAAATGTTTTATGTTTTTATATATTTATTTTTAAATGTTTTATGTTTTTATATATTTATTTTTAAATGTTTTATTAAATTTAAAACACAAAGCTATAAAATCAAAACAAGGCTAAATTTAATAAAATAATAATAATAATAATTTTTTTAATTTATATATATATATATATATATATATATATATATATATATATATTACCTTCTTCTTTTTTTAATTATTTCATTATTTTTATTTTTGTAAAAATCTTGTTTTTATTTGCATTTCTAATTAGAAAAATTAAATTAGAAAACTAGTTTAAGACAAAGAATTTTATTTTTTTTTCTAGTTTTGTTTTAATTTTGTATTATTCCTAGATTAAAAGAGAAACTTAAACAAATTAAAGAAAGAAATTTGTTTAGCAAATGAAGATAGAAAATTTGAAATTGAAGTCGAACAATTGGATTGGGAATTTTTTTTCGTTGTCAACAATTTATGATTCCTGAAACTTCAAGGTCATCCTACTTTCTGATCCTCGCGATCGCACGAAGCGCAGAGGAAAGCATACTTATTGAAAGCAAAAACTAAAACTGATATGTTTTATTCTTTTGAACCTACCTACTCTACTTCTAATTGGAAGTTAGAAATTAATTAAGTGTAGTCAAAGATCCAATGTAACCATAAGCACAATAGTAATAAGAATATGTTCAATGTGAGTTTCGCAAATGACGATCGAAAATATACATAAACGTGCGAAATTAAGTGTCGAAACTGTAAATTAAAAAAATAAAAAGAAAAACTAAATGAATCTAACTTGATACCTGCTTGAAACCATCGTTCGATAATGATTTTGTAGGCATAGTTTTCACTTCTCAGATCGTGTCACAACTCCTTGTTATCCTCCTCGATCTCCTACTCACATGATTGTTCGTCATCAGATGTACAAAGTTCCCTATATGTTGTTTCGTCATTTGCCTCTGGAGGAGTAATTAAACTTTCAGCTGCTTTCAAGATCTCCTCTTCCAGAGAAAAGGAGATCCTAACTTTTGTTAGGATCTAAGTGAGTTGTTCCAAGATTATACTCATAGTTAAACCATATCGAAAAGGGAGATTGATTTATCATCAAATATTAAAACTATTTGTAAAAATAAAACACTCCAAACTTGAACTCCTTGCGTTACTGAGACCATGCTATCACCAGGTTATATGTTTGCACAATTTAGCTTATCATCAATAAAAACTAAATTTGCATAAATAAACACACTTTTGCATAAAAGGAAGAGGACGACCTAATCTTTGGAGCAACCCCACTAAAGTGGATGCGCAGGTTCTTACCTCTCGTCTCACTGTCTTCTCTCCGCCCTTAGTCTGTCCATAAAACCAATCCAAAATCATTAAAGAAATCTAATTCAAATGCTACCTATTACCATTTACAACTCCCCAGCAACGGTGCCAAAATGTTGGTGCAATTATATGCATAATATATTACCAAACATAAATTATCAACCGGGATTCGTAATCAGTAGAGTTGATGCACTATATGTTCCAATAACAGATAGGTTCCTATGTTTGTTTAGTATAGATAAGAAAACCATTTAGAAACCAACACACTTTTAAAAATGACAATCTTCACACAATTCGAAAGTTGGAAAGAAAAACTCTTGCTTAGGTGATGGACATGTTCATTGATGGCTCATGAAAAGAAAAGATGAACTTTGATTCTATCTCCTGAGATAATTAAACTAACATGTAGGATGCTCCATTAAAGCTCATGTATGGTGAAATATGGAGATCCAACCGTTCCTGCATTACCACACTTTGAAACACATTCGAATAGTGAAATCAAACAAAATAACATGAAATCAAAATAACAAATACATGAAATGAAAATCTACACTAGAAATTTACAATAAGCTTACCAAGCTGGATCGGTGGCCCTTGCCAATGCCAACATGGAAGCTTTAGATCAACAGATGCTAACTTCTATGAAACACAAGATCACTGAACTCAAACTTGCATTAATCTTCAACAGGTAGGTTTACAAAAGGAGTCTCTTCATGAATCCAATCTACATCATAACAATTCTCCTCGAGAACCTATCTCATAAAAATTCCCTTGATCTACATAATGAATCCTCTTTCTCAATCTACATAATAATGATTATCATCCGCTCTTATGAAGAGAAGGCACTCTCTTTTATACATGAAATCTTTGAAAATGAGATAAACATATCATAATTACAGATCCACTTTTCTCTCAACCTGTTTCCCTTTATTACAAAATATAATCCCTTCAAATCCTCACACATATCTCTCATATATCTTGGATAAGATATGACAACTAAATCTCCGTGATATTCTCCTTGGATTAGGATTGAATTATCTCCTCATATCTTTGAAATGGTGGAGGAAGTATTCGAGAAGTCTTTTGAATTAATCATTCACATATTCCTACACATGATAAAGCTCACACATTTTTGAGATATATGAAAACATGTCAATTTTCTAATATTTAATCACAAATTCCCTTTTAATACTAAAATAAATGATTTGGAAAATAATAAGGTTAAACCCATATTTAATTATGAAATGGTATTAAAGAATGGTTTATAGAGCGATGAAATGTGAATAATGATGAAGGGAAAGGTGGATGGAAATACGACATTTCTGAGACTCAACAAATATGTTCCACCGACCTATTGTCTCTGGATTGGATGGGGCATTGTGTAGGCACCATTGTAGGTGAATAAAAAATATCTTTTGTCTCTTCGACAATGTGTTTTTGTTGGATAGAAGGTGTTGAGGTTGCAGTGGTTGTAGTGGTCTTCTATGCATCCTTTGAATAGACTTTGAAGAGGATCATTTTTGCAATATGAGAGATTACCTTGTGGTGTTGTTTTGGTGGAGCAGTAGTCGGGACTACCTCTGGTATCCTGTAGAGATGACCTCCCAAAATAATAATGACACTACGGGGTCTAGACTCATAGACAACATGATGTTTCCACATATATGGTTGGCACAAAATAACATCACAAACATCAAGAGGGGAAATATCACACACTACCTCATCCTCGAAGGGATGGATGCATGATGTGAAGATCTCATCCTTGGTGAAGCCACCCGATGTTGTATGGCTTAGGGTGTGGTGTTGTCAATAATGCCAATCTTTAATGACCTTAGCTGAGATGAGGTTATTCTGGATGTTGTTATCAACAATCAAATGCAATGGGGTCCCCTTCACCCACATCTGTGAATGGAAGAGGTTCTCCCCCTCTTTAGGATATACTGGTTCTTCTAGCTGAATTGGTGTGGCCGCGATAGTTGAAGTGGGGTATGCGTCAATGATCTGTATGTTTTCAATATTTTTTGGATCAGATTCTGAATCAGGGTTCGGCTTCTTGTCTTTGACCTCAGCCACCAATGAATGTTTCGAGCGACATTCATCGGTGTTGTGCCATCGGATTTTGTGGAAGTCACACCACTTCCCAGTGTAATTATTCATCTTTGCTTTACCATTTTTGTCTTATGTCTTGGACTGGTTGTCTAGGTCTGTCTTTACCATGCTTTGGTTGTTGCATATTTGCAGACCTGAATTCCTATTTGTTCTAGTGCCTAAATTTCTACTCGATTTTGACAGCGTATCGATAGCCAGCTCAAAATGATGAGATGTTTAGGAAATCCATTTTGGTTTGGATGTACCTATGTAGAGCCCCATGGTATTTGAGAAATAGATGTCACTTAGATTCTTTGATACCCATCTTGGTGCACAAGGTATGGAAAGTATTTGTGAAATCTGGAACTATTTGGCTCTTCCCTTGCCACAGTGTGGTCCATATCATGTACTAGTCTTCATAGTTATCAACAAGATAGTATTGTTCTTTGACCGCATCCACAAAAAAATCCCAAGTGGCTTGACCCCATATATTCCAGATTCCTTTGTGGAACTTTGCTCCCAGTAAGTTTCCCACCAATGTTTGACATGGGGGAGAGCCGTGAGGAATGCAAAGGTGACATTTTCCCTGTTGGAAAAATTTTAAACAGAGAAAAACCTTCTAATAGATTTAACCATTTTTCTAGGGCATCTACATCTATCTGACCTTCAAATATGGGAATATCAAAATTAACTTGTACCTTTAAGGGAGAGGTTCCTCCAAAATGGTTGCTTGATGAAGATGCACTTGTTGTTATCGGCAGGTGTTGAAGGATGTGTGTGAAATTCTGCATCATTTCGTCCCTCTGTCACGCGAGATATTTCTCAAGCAACAGGTTAATAGAATATTCTGCTTCACAGTTTTTATTTTCTGTCGGCATCAAGGGTTTCTTGGGCGTGTGAGAGTGATTGTCATCAAGAAAGACAAACTCAAGACCCAACTTGCTATACTTGGACCTCGTCGGGGACATGCACTGAAAAATGATCAAGAGTAGCCTGCTCTGATACCACTAATCCGAAATATTTTTCGGAACGAAATTAAAGCAGATATATTACAATGAAATACTCATGAAAATTGCCAGAAACAGAGAAATACAACAATACTTGATTTCTATTAATGAAAGAATTGTAAAGAGATTGTAAAAATACAGAGTGCAAGACTCGCTATAATGGTGGCAACTTTATCTCTGAGAATAGATATGATAGCTACGCTCATTCTCCAGAAGATGATTACAATGAGGATCTAAAGGCCTTTTTTATGATAAAACATGAATTCCAAAACCCTAGACATCCAAAAACCTAACCCTAGGAGATGAAACGCCAAAAGTCATGTGGGCCCCATTTGGGTAAGTTAGTACATTAACTTCTCGGGGTTGTAACTTTTGCATACGATCTTCATTTTAGGTGTGTGATAGCCCATTGGAAAGTCCTTTTCATGAAATACGCATTACGCCATCAAAATCTGACTTTGTTTATAGTTTTACCGTGGCGATCCAAAAAAACATTGTTTAGGGCCCCAAAACGACCCTGGAAGTACAACAAGATGCGTTGACATGAAAACATACAAAATAATCCAATTGGATTAGATGGGAGGCCACCAGTATCCACATGGAATATGTGTAGAGCTTCAAACAACCCCAGAAGTGTATAATCCACAATTACAAAGAAGTGCAGAAGAACGTGCTACACTAAAAATTGAAAAGAGGAGCCAATTGGAATAGGTGGGTGGCCACCAATATCCACCTATATCAGTCCTCCCCCCTTAGGAAGAAATGGTCTCCATTGTGTTGAGTGCCCAGGGAAGAGGAGAAATCATTTTATGACTCTGATGCTTGGTGAGTTGTGTGCCTTGTTGGAGAAGTTGTGCTTCTTGGCTTGTGGAAGACTATCACAAACCTGTTGCTGGAGGGGTCGAATATGTTCCACCAACCTGTTGTCTCTGGGTTGGATGGGGAATTGTGTAGGCACCATTGTAGGTGAAGAAACAATATCTTCTGTCTCTTTGACAATCTATTTTTACTGGATAGAAGGTGTTGAGGATGCAGTGGTTGTAGTGGTATTTTTTGCATCCTTTGAAATGGCTGTGAAGAGGATGAATTTTTCAATATGAGATATTACCTTGTGGTGTTGTTTTGGTGGAGAAGTAGTCGGGACTACCTTTGGTATCATGTAGAGTTGACCTCCTAGAGTAATAATGACACTACGAGGTCTAGACTCATAGACAACATGATGTTTCCACATATATGGTTGAATCAAAACAAAATCACAGACATCAAGAGGTAAAATATCACACACTAACTCATCCTTGAATGGATGGGTGTCATAGGATAGGAGAAACTGTTGGCTGACGTGAAGATCATGTCCCTGGTGAAGCCACACGATGTTGTATGGCTACGGGTGTGGTGTTGTCAACAACCCCATTTGTTTGATGACCTTAATTGAGATGAGGTTCTTCTAGTTTTTTTTATCAACAATGAAATGCAATGGGGTCCCCTTCACCCACATTTGTGAATGGAAGAGGTTCTCCCCCTCTTCAAGATCTATTGGTTCTTCTAGCTGAATTGTTGTGGTCATGACAGTTGCAATGGGGTCTGCGTCAATGATCTCTCTATTTTCAATATTTTATGTATCGGATTCTGAATCAGGGTTTGTCTCTATGTCTTTGACCTTGACCACCAATGAATGTTTCGAGCGACATTCATTGGTGTTGTGCCAGGGGATTTTGTGGAAGTCACACCACTTCCTAGTGTCATTCTTCAACTTTACTTTACCATTTTTTCCTGTGTCTTGGACTGGTTGTCTAGGTCCATCTTTACCATGCTTTGGTTGTTGCATATTTGCAAATCCAAATTCCCATTTGTTCTTGTTCCTAAATTTATGCTCAATTTTGACAGCATATCGATAGGCAGCTCCCAATGATGAGATGTTTAGGAAATCCATTTTGGTTTGGATGTACCTATGCAGAGCCCCGCGGTATTATAGAACTAGATGTCGCTAGAATTCTTTGATACCCATATTGGTGCACAATGTATGGAAAGTATTTGTGAACTCTGGCACTGTTTAGCTCTTCCCTTACTACAGTGTGGTCCATCTCATGTACTAGTCTTCATAGTTATCAACAGGATAGTATTGTTCTTTAACCGCATCCAAAAAAAATCCCAAGTGAGATCGACCCCATATATTCCATATTCCTCTGTGGAAATTTTGTCCCGGTAAGTTTCCCACCAATGTTTGACATGGGGGAGAGCCTTGAGGAGTGTGAAGGTGATCTTTTTCCTGTCGAAAAAATTTTGAACTGAGAAATAACCTTCTAATAGATTTAACCATTTTTCTAGGGCATTCGCATCTATATGACCTTCAAATATGGGAATATCAAAATTAACTTGTACCTTGAAGGGAGAGGTTCCTCCAAAATGGTCGCTTGATGAAGTGTGCATGAGGTTTCAAAGATGTGTGCAAAATTATTCGTCATTTCATCCCTATGTCGTGTGAGAGCTTGCTCAAGCAACAGGTTAATAGAATACTTTTCTCCGTTGTTTCTATTTTCTGCTACCATCGAGGTTTTCTTGGCCGTGCGAGAGTAATTTTCCTCAAAAGAGACAAACTCGAGACCCAACTAGATATACTAGGAACTAGCCAAGGACATGTGTTGAAAAACGATCACTACTTCATATAGTAAAAATTCCGACATTTTATTTGCAGCGTTATGGACAAAATTGTCCATATTGTCGCAAAATAGAGGAAATTTAAAAAAAAAAAATTCATGTTTCCCGATAACGTCGCTCTTGCCACATTGACGTCTCTCTTGCCACGTTAACATCGGTCTTGCCATGTTAATGTCGCTCTTGCCACGTTTTCCACTGGAATGTCTCTCTTGCCACGTTTTCCACTGGAACGTCTCTCTTGCCACGTTTGTGAAGATGTATGTCGCAATTGCCACGTTAACGTCACTCTTGCCATTTTTTCCACTGGAACGTCTCTCTTGCCACGTTTTCCACATGGAACGTCTCTCTTGCCACGTTTGTGAAAAGGTATGTCACAATTGCGACGTTTTGGAAACTAGGTTTTCCCCTCCAATGGTCACCTTAATATGTTCACCAAGTCAAAATACCAACGGTCACTTAGGACTTTTTTACGTCAGAATTGCGACGTTACAAAATATATAAATATGTTGCATTTGACGGATGTTGCGACAAGTTTTCTATAATAACGATGCTTCTTACTTCTTGAAGAAGAAGTAACGAGTAAACTGGAGTGCCAACAGTACAGTAAAGAGGATGATCTAGTGATCTTTTAACAGAGGGAATCTTGCATCTTCACATGAGATATCATCAAGACAAGATGGTAGAGGAAAAGTATCAGTGCCATTATTCAATTCAAGATCAACATCACACACCATGTCTTGAGAAAAGCTAGGGTTTGCA
>ML791752.1:32970-50276 GCA_009831015.1 Picea engelmannii | reverse complement strand
TCCAAATGGACTTGGACTTTGAAGCATCCATCGTCTTTAATTTTTAAAGGATTTTACATGACATTTTAATTTGGAAATGCCAAGATACTTGAAACATATTGGATTGATTGCAACTTTTGCCAAAACCCTTAAAACAGTGGATTAATGGATTGATTGCAACTTTTTCCAAAACCCTTAAAACAGTGGATTGATGGATTGATTGCAACTTTTGTTGTATCTAATGGATACATAAACTAAGAGGATAAATTGTTAATAAAAAAATCTGAGTTTCTTAAATATAGACCGATGATATAGATTTAAATATTGATATGGCTAGTATCTTAACAAAGGTTAATGTACCTGTCCCTCTTAGTACTGATATTGTATTTATTTTTTAAATACCTACAAGAAGGTCGTTATTGCGACATCTTGGAGTGTCGCTCCCATAGCAACCACGTCGGAGATGATACCTCTTAACGTCACTCTTCCCACGTTTTATACATCTCTCTTGCCACCTTAAGAACGTCTCTTTTGCCACCTTTGAAACGTCTCTCTTGCCATGTTTGAAACGTCTCACTTGCCATGTTTGCAACGTCTCACTTGCCACGTTTGAAACGTCGGGCTTGCCACGTCTAAAATGTCTCACTTTCCACGTTTGCAACGTATCACTTGCCACGTTTGAAACGTCGGTCTTGCCACATTTGCAACGTCTCACTTGCCATGCTTGAAACGTCGGTCTTGCCACGTTTGAAGCGTCGGTCTTTCCACGTTTGAAACGTCGGTCTTGCCATGTTTGAAGCGTCAGTCTTGCCACGTTTGAAACGTCGCAATACAGACGAAAACTAGATCGTTGGAAAACCGACGTCATGTGAAACGACGTTTGAGGGGGTCTGAGGTTTGTTGTTCTTCCGACAATAGAAAGTGGCAATTGCGTCGAATGCGCCGTCGGAATTTGACCCAAATGCAGTAGTGGATCAAGAGCATCCTGCTCTGATACCACTGATCCGGATTATTTTTCAGAACGAAATGAAAGAAGAGATATTACAATGAAATACTCATGAAAATTTCAAGAAATAGAGAAATACAACAATACTTTATTTCTATTAATGAAAGAATTGTAAAGAGACTGTAAAAATACAGAGTGCAAGACTCACTAGAATGGTGGCAGCTTTATCTCTAAGAAGAGATGTGAAGGCTATGCTCATTTGCCAAAATATGATTACAACAAGGCTCTGAATGCCTTTTTAATGATAAAACATGAATTCAAAAACCCTAGACATCCAAAAACCTAACTCTAGGAGATGAAACTCCAAAATTCATGTGGGCCTCGTTTGGGTAAGTTAGTACATTAACTTCCTGGTGTCGTAACTTTTGCATACGATCTTTTTTTTAGGCGCATGATAGCTCGTTGGAAAGGTATTTGTTAGAAAAATAGGATCACGAAGAAATAAAATAAAACAAATGTGGACATAAAACACAGAAGATACATAATACAATATAGACACAAATATACGTGGTTCACCAAGTGTGGGCTACGTCCACCAGAGAAATTGTCAGGTCCTTCCTTTATTATTATCCAACAAATGAAGGGATGCAACCTACATCACACCTGTTATAACTTCCTCTTCTTTCTCTCACAGTCTCCTCTCTCAGAATACAATATTTGCAATAATACATAGTCGAATACATTTCCCTCATAAAGGAGGGTTGCCTTCTAGGGAAAAAAAACCCTAACATAACGTCTATTGTCAGATCTGTGACCTTATAATGAGCGGTCCAGATTTAATATCAAATTGCAATATACATTTACAAGGCAATTTTTCCTTTAGTGGCTTCTCCCTCGAACTCCCGTCGGGGTCCCGCTTTCCCCCGAACCCTGCAGGGGGGGTAACCTCCCCCCCCTGCACTCCCCCGTGTGGAGGAGTGTACATTATTCCAGGGTGTAAAGTATTCATTGGGTATAAACATGGCTGAAAACAAAGACCTTTGAATCAAGAATATAATTAGACTCCACAACCAACAATCTCCCTCTTGGAGACTGATCTCAACAACTCCGCCACTATTGTATATGTTGGACTATGATCCTTCTTGGACCTAGAAAATTTATCATCTTCATCTCCAGGCTTGAACACCAACTAAAACTAAGCAGGAACTTAGTTTCTCCCTGGTCAATCCCTTTGTTAACATGTCTGCAGGATTCTGGCTAGTGTGTATCTTTTCCAACTTAAATGTCCATCTTCCAAGATGGATTGTATGAAATGGTACTTGAGATGTATATGATTAGTATTCAAATGGAATGTTGAGTTCTTTGCAAGATGAATGGCACTCTCACTGTCACAGTACAATTTTATATTCTCTTGCTTCTTTCCCAATTCCTCCATAAACCTCTATAACCAAATCATCTCTTTACTAGCCTCTGTAGCAGCAACATACTCTAGCTCTATTGTTGAAAGTGCAACAACCTTTTACAGTTTTGATATCCAACTTATTTTTGTTCCAGCTACAGTAAAAACATACCATGTGGTGCTCCTCCTGCTATCTTTATCACCTGCCATATCTGAACAACATATCCCTGTAGAACAATGTCTAAACCTCCAAAACATAATGCATGAGTAGCAGTACCTCTCAAATACATGAGAATCCACTTTACTTCCTCCCAATTTTCTTTACCTGTATTGTTCATATACCTCCTCACAACTCCCATTGCATGTGCAATATCTGGTCTTTTGAAAACCATCACATACATCAAGCTGCCAATTGTTGATGAATAAGGGACCCTGAACATGTATTCTATCTCCTCTTGTGTCTTGGGACACATTTCCTTAGTTGATTTGAAATGGATGGCCAAAGGTGTACTAACTAGTTTTGCATTCTGCATTTTGCATTCTAAACCTCTCCAACACCTTCTCTATGTATTCACCCTGAGACAATGTCAATTTGTGATTTTTCCTATCTCTTGTTATTCTCATACCAAGGATTTGCTTTGTAACACCCAAATCCTTCATCGCAAATGAATTATCTAATTTCTTCTTGAGCACATTCACATCCTACATATTAGATCCTACAGCAAGCATGTCATCTACATATAATATCAAGATAATATAGCCTCCATTTTCTAGCCTTTTAAAATAAACACAATGATCAGAATGAAATCTACTATAACCTTGTTCTGTCATAAACCTATCAAAATTCAAATACCACTACCTTGGAGCTTGCTTTAGTCCATACAAGCTCTTCTTCAACTTGCATACCAAATTCTCCTTCCCTTTGACCCCATACCCCTATGGTCGCTGCATATAAATCTCTTCCTCCAAATCCCCATGGAGAAAATATGGTTTTACATCTAACTGTTCAAGATGCAAATATTCTACTACCACAAGACTTAAAATAGTCCTAATTGAATTCATTTTAATAACAGGAGAAAATATTTCATCAAAATCTATGTCTTTCTTTTGTGCAAACCCCTTTACAACATGTCTAACCTTGTACCACTTTTTGCCTCCATATTCTTCCTTCAACTTGTAAACCCATTTATTCTGTAATGCTCTTTTTTCTGTAGGAAACTGAACCAACTCCCAAGTCTGGTTATTTACCAGGGAATCCATTTCCTCTTTCATTCATTTCTCCCATTTATTTTTAGTGTCTACTTGCATTGCCTCTTCATAACATTCTGGTTCACTAGAATCAGTCAACAATAAATAATACAATGAAGGAGAGTGTCATTCAGGGGGTCTACTTAACCTGGTAGATCTTCTAACAACACTTGCAGGAGCTTGAGGTACCTGCTACTCCCTTTTTTGTACATTTTGATTTTTTGGTACCTTTCGAGTATTTTTTTTAGTAATCTCATCAAGCACTGTGTATTTTGGTTTTTCTTTTTCTTGTATCTTTCCCTACAACTGATCTTTGTACATGAACTTATCATTGAATATAAGATATCTACTCCTAATGATTTTTTGATTTTCATAACCCCATATGAGATAACTAAAATCATTAACACTATATCCAATAAAGGTACACTTCTTGTATTTTTCCTCAAGCTTTGTTCTATTTTCTTTATCAATATGGACAAATGCTTCACAACCGAAAGTATTCAAAAAAGAATAGTTTACCTTTTTACATGCCCATGCCTCGTATGGAATTCCACCATCAAAAGAGATTGAAGGTCCTTTGTTTATTAAGTAAATAACAATATCCACAAAATCTTCCTAGAACTGTAAGGGAAAACCAGCATGCATGCTCCATGATTGTCCTGTTCATCCTTTATGACACGCCATTTTCTTGTGGTGTTCCTAGAACTGTCTTCTCTCTACGAATCCCATGGTATGAACAATAATCATCAAACTCCTTGTTGCAATATTCACCTCCATTGTCTGATCTGAGATACTTCAACATTTTTCTTGTCTCATTCTCAACCAAATCTTTCCATTTCTTAAAAGTATCAAAAACATCATATATTTGTCGAATGCAATAAACCCAAGTTTTTCTAGTTGCATCATAAATAAAAGTAACATAATAACGAGATCCACCAAGAGATGATACCTGAGTTGGTCCCCATACATATGTATGCACAAACTCTAACCTTTCACTCTTCTTTTCTTTTCCGACTCTGAGAAATATGAATCTCTTATGTTTTCCATAAACACAATGCTCACAGAAATCCAAATCAATTTGTTTAAGATCTAGCAACAAATTTCTTTTGTGCAGTATTTTCCCCTTCTCACTCATGTGTCCAAGCCTATGATGCCACAGTGTTGTATCCACTCATGTACAAGCTAAAGAGATAGAAGAGTCAGTAATACCAGTACATAAATATAATGTACCTACATGTTGATGGGTGAAATTGACCATCCAACAACTGGAAGAACAAGTCCGGTCTGGGGTTGTCTAAATAACCCAAGCCATTTGGTGTAACTCGTTATGACCGGTTTAATGGCTCCATTAGCCAATCTAAAATCCTAAATAGAAAACGAAAAGAAAGGAATAACTAAACTAATGCTAACAACTATATGTTATATATGTACATATGTTCTAATATAACTATTGTAGGTGTATTTAAGCATAAAATATGCAAATCTCACTTATGTACATCATTTACAAATGGAAAGTTTTAATCGAAACTTACGAAATCAATGTGAAAATGATTGCTTTTAAGAAGCAGATAAAGAATGAACACTTAAATATTTTTTGTTTTCTTTTATAAATCTAACTAATCTTGAATTGAATAAACTATGAAACGCAAACATGCAGGTAGTCAAAAGTTGAACCAAACATTCTAGTTTCATTAATATATAAATGACTTAATTTGAGAAACAAAAAAGAGCTAACCTATTGTTAGTTAGTGAGATGTATCCAATTTTCTGTATGAGTGAAGAACATCCAACTGCCACACCCAAGAGAAAAATTTGCAATAGACTTTATGACTGTTCTAAATAAATTTAAAACATGTATTGGCCCTTGAGATTTAATGAAAAAGGAGGAAACACAAATTGCACCCTGTGATCTTATAATTGCACATAATTACAGCAAGATAAATCTAAGTGTAACTTATGCATTTCATCATTCAACTAAAATTCAAAGATAAATCCTATCATTCAAATTGGAGATATGATCACAGTATTTATATCTGGAGCAACAAATTATAGATGATATTTATAACATAAGTATCCCAAACATAATAGATCATTAAGTCTAAAGCTATCAGACCTATTAATATATCAGGATTGACAAAACATAAATGAAAACATCATTTACAAAAGACTAAAGCCAAAATGCATATATGTTGTTTCAATAAGTCTTAGAATCACGTGTCCATCTTCTACTCCTTGCCAAGATGATTTCCTTTACAAAGTATAGAGTATTTAAAGAGTTTATGGAATCTAAACTTCTTATATTCTAAGATAGGATCAGATATCAAAAGATCAAAACATTACAAATATAGAGGGCCTAGAGCCACTCATGATCAAACTATATCTTCAAAATTTATGAAAGATTATATATATATATATATATATATAACAAACAAAAAGGAGATAGCTAATCAACTAAGTCAACCATGTTCCATCCCATAAGATCAGCATCAAGATATATCATGCCCTGAAAATGAAATAGGAACAATGTTAGATAATTATTAACAACTAATTACTAATTTTTATTTAAAAATGACTTGAATTCAAACTAATTTTTAAAAAAAAGATAAGCTACAAGTTTCTGTAGCTAGTTAAAATAGTAAAAATCAAAATCAAAAACTAAAATCTAATCTATTTTATTTTCAAAACAAAAGCAAATAAAAAAACATAACAACTATTTGCTATTTCAACCATTTGACCAAGGAGCATCTGAATTCATGGTAGTGGAATTTGTTGGGTTGTTTCTTTTTTAATGATAATTTTATTAAACTACTTAATCATCTTTTTTACCAATTTTAAAGCTGAATTACTCTCCTTATACCTGTGGTATTTCTTGACAATTGGTTTGTGAACCATAATAGGAATTGGCTCAACAGTGGGGGCACGAAATTCTTGTTCTTTATCACATCTAAAAATCTCCTCCAATGCATGAAAACAGATCATGGCCTTTTTTCCCAAGGGGTTTCGAACTGCAGCAGAGAGTAGATTTGTGATAGCTTGGTCTTTTGTGGATCAACACACAGGTATTTGATAGTAGGGTTAGCTATACAGGGGCTGGGGTTTATATTGGAATGAGGAGGCGAATCTACTGTGTTCTCGAGTGAGGTGAAATCGTTTCTACACAGGCAAACTTCCCAAGTATCCCCAGTCTGGATAAGCTCAAGGTGAAAAGGATTTGACAGTGGGTTAAAATTTTGTTTTTGATAAAGATTAATCATTTTATACAGAATAATAACATATATAAAGGAATATAATCTTGAACCCTATCCAAACCCATAACAGGCTTGAATCTCTGAGCAAAACAAACCAAAAACACTTATCTCAACCACAAAGAAATTCTGAGATTTTTCCCTCCAAAGAACGAGATGTACCTCTGAAACTGTATCGTTTCTAGAGAATCTGCTTGCTATGAAGGTAAATGACCCCATTTCTGAAATGGATCTTAAAGGGTTTTGGCTAATTCATAACGGTTTGCCCAGAAACCTTCCCGCAAAAATGTGTCTCAAGCATGCAATTACGAGTTTGAACTCTATTGTGTAATCACAAATGTGTAAAACCTCAGGGTTGTTTGGATCTGCACTATTACAGGAGCCATAGATATGGTTAAAAAGAAATAACAAATATAGCGAGAGGTGGGTTGGGCTCTCCAAAACTTGAAATGTAGGTTGAGGTCTACAAAATAGAGAGAGACCCGGTACCTAAAGATTCACAAAGTCACCATAACAACCATGGATCATTGAGAGGGTAATAACTAGAGGATGAGCATAAACAACAAACTGTATGATGATCACTCAAGCCAAAATTTTGTTCTAATTTCATGCTTTCAGTCATGAAATTAAACAAACCAAATGATAGATTAGAATCAAAAAACTCTTACACACAGGTGGGCCAATGAATCTTTTCAAAAACAAAAGATGATAGAAATCTTTGCAAGAAGGAGGATGCAGCAACATGAAATTTTATCCTATGAAGATGACATTTTTCATGATAAAATTGACATGAATATATGGCTGCCAACAATGGCGACACACTGGGTGAAGCGGTTATCTCTGCATCACTAGAAAATTTATGTCAGGGGGTTAGATCAAATAAATTTCTAGAAACAGTCAACAACAGGTCAAGCATTCCGATCATAACTTAGAAATAACGTAGTTTTAGCATCAGATGTATTTATGTCTAAAAAAAAATGTAATTCGGCATCTAGTTTAGATTACGAGTGTAACGATGTTTATGTAGTCGACTTCAATGTTGTTGGCATGGCCATTGGTGCCAGCAGGCATTCATAGCCTCGACAGGGATGTCATTTAACCCACTCTAGTACCTCTATCCTATTAAAGAGTCGTCCATTCATGATAAAGAACATTTCCACACTTGATCAAATTGAAAACAGACCTAGGGATCTTTTTAAACCCGTCATTGCTTCACTGCTAGTAGGCCTGTTCAGTACCCTGACAAAGATGCCTTGGTATCATGCATGCATTTACCCACTGCCAGCAGACCTGTTCAATGTCCTGGCAGGTTTACAAACACTTCCCACACATTACAGTTCTTTCAACCCTCTAGAATTTGTTTATAATTTCCAGAACTTAATAACATTCAAGAGGGCGGGGTGACACTGAAAATCTCAAAGTTTAGCATAAAAAATTTGATCATTTAGAAATCATTCTCCCCTTTTTGATGACCTTCATCACACTTTAGACACTTAGATTTTTATTAGGAAACCATCTCGAGGATGGGAAGGTACAACTGATTTGTTTTCCTTAAAACAAGGACAACGTTAGAACCTTATTAATGATAATCGTGTCTACTTGTAATTTCAAGGAGAAACCAGAAACACTAATTTGAACAGAAACTTACGTCTGTTGATTTGAGTTTTAGCACTTACTTCTTAGGTTCTTGGGAAGTTATCAATTGCTTCTAATGAATGAGAATTCTTATTCCCTTCCACAAATGTAATGGTGACTCAGAAATAATTATTTAGAAAGAAAATCAAAATCAAGAAAAATGAAAAGAACCAAAATCAAAAACAAAAAAGAAAATTAAAAATATTTACAAGAGGGTGGATCTGAAATCATCACGCGAAACATCACTTGAGAGATACTAAAAGAAAAAGAAAAAAAACCTTATTAGTATGAGTGCAGTCCTACTCGTGGCACTTTGGGTTAGGGTAGAATTGACAGTTCAGATTTACTTATATCTTTACTTTTCATTTAAAATTTTCATGATGATACTGTGTTTTTGAAAAGAAATGTTCAACGAAAACCTAAGAGAAAAGGGTCAAAGTGGACTTCCCTGACAAAAATCATATTACGATTCTCTTGGCGCACCCACTTGTGTTTATGACTGCATTATTACAAAGAGAAGCAGTGAGAAATAAAGCTAAAAGAATACCTACTTCTAAACCTACCCTAACTTCTAAACAAATCAAAATACTACATGAAGTCATGCTTCCAATGTATCCATCGGAGTAACTCCAATCCTGCAATGGAAACAAAATCAAATATTACTAACAAGTACGGTAGTACATCAAAAAATGACAAAAATATATCATACTTACCTTTATCATCATCTTTTAAAATCAAAGAAGCATGTACATACCATTCCCTTGGAACCTCTTGATGTATGAATCCTCCAACCATTCTGCATTCTTGTCGTGATATGGGTCATAATGGCATGGATGAGTGTAAGTAAGTTTGGAAAACTTGTCAAAACTATGGGGAAATGACATAATCATCAGCCAAGGCTGAAGTGACCCATATTCCTAAAAATTCTCCAAGTGTTCATTAATTTCTTCACATGGAGGATCTAAAAGAAATATGTCATGCTTACTTCCTAGATATTTAGGTAAAAACAAAGCAAGCGCAACTTTATCTTTATTATGAAGATTTTTTATATACGAATATTCAAGCCATCCTAAGATCCTGTCATAAAAATTAGGATGCAAACTATGACTGTGATGAAATGAATATATCAATGGGGAACACATCAAAATAGGATTCATGACATCAATTAGATCATTGGTTTGAATGCTTCCTTTGATGATGTTGATCATTCTGAAATGTGAAGCATAAAAATTAAAATTCGCATTGTATTTTTCAAAAATAAACTTTGTAAAATCATCTCGCAACATGTATTTTTTCCATGTGAGTGATGAAAGTGAAAGAGCGTCAAATCCTACTTCATAAATGTTACGTTTGGAATTAATTTCACCAAATCTTCGCATATCGAAAGGATCTGGTTGTGGCGGAAAAGAGTAGGATGTTGTGGGTAAAGTATCAAGTCCACCAGAATATAAGAAAAGAGCAGGATATAAAGAGTAAAAGGAATCATAAATGAGAACATGAAAAGGATCTCTTGAGCTATGATATTTAGCAATGGTATTCTCAAGACATTCTTCTTCACTTTCACTCTATTTTGGTGATAAATTCTTCAGTATAATATGATAATCTAGATTTGCCTCATGTATGATAGATAATTCAAAACTTTCACAACAAACATCTAATATTTCCTATGGATAAGGTATAATTTGTGGATGAAAGTTTAAGGTTTCTTCTTCCAATTGCATATTTACATCTCTAATCAGTTTCTTGGGAATGTTAGAATAATTAGGATTGTTTTCCTCACCTAAGTGTTCTTCAATAACTAAGTTTAAGTATTGATTAGAGAAAGAGTTTGAAGAATATGGACATTCACCTTGACCCAACATCGAATCTTCTTCCACAATGGTCGAGGAATGAAAATACAATGATTCAGAGGAAAAACTAATTTGATTTTCAGTAAGAATATTGTCAATAGATTCTACCCCCTTTGCTTGTTCAAAATTTTCGGATGGATTCCTCTCATCCTGCGAACAAAATTCTTCTCGCAATTGAGTGATAGGATTTGTAATTGATTCATCATTCGTGATTGAATATGACTGGATGAAAGGGACACAAGCATCATAGAGGAGATTGAGTACAAATGACATTTCATCAAGATTAAATTTACAGATAACATGATGGATTCTTGTTGAAAAGCCTTCTGGAGATGAATTGTCATTGATTAGCAAAGTTTGAAATTCTTCACATAATTGATTGTAATCATAGATT
Source organism: Picea engelmannii (assembly GCA_009831015.1). Lineage (NCBI taxonomy): Eukaryota > Viridiplantae > Streptophyta > Pinopsida > Pinales > Pinaceae > Picea > Picea engelmannii. The sequence continues at coordinate 39,580 of ML791752.1, read as the reverse complement.
TCAAAAGCATCTAAAAATTCCTCTACAAATTGAAACCAATCAAAAATGTGATATGCTGGAAAAGACTCAAACCAATGTTTAGTCCGACCCCTAAAAGTAAAAGCGAACAATCTGTACAAAACTTTTAAATCATAAATGTCATGTTTGATGCATTTGCACCAAAACTTGTTAAGGTGGTATTTAGCAGATACATCCCCCCCACCATCAAATGTGAGTTTGGACAAGTGAGAGATTGTCTCGTTGGGAACATCAGGTAATGAGAACTGGAAAGCATGTTCCAACACAGTGATTTGGGGAGCCATGGGGAAATTAAATATATTCGAAATAAAGGCTACTACAAGGCCTGCTTTTCAGTCGGCCCTCCTTCTGGCGCCATTTGTTGACAGGCGAAATTGATTGTCCGTCAAATGGAAGAACAAGTCCGGTCCGAGGTTGTGTAAATAACCCAAGCCGTTTGGTGTAACTCGTTCTGACGGGTTCAATGGCTCTATTAGCCAATCTAAAATCCTAAAAAGAAAACGAAAAAGAAAGGAATAAATAAACTAATGCTAACAACTATATGTTATGTATGTACATATGTTCTAATATAACTATTGTAGGTGTATTTAAGTAGAAATATGCAAATCTCACTTATGTACATCATTTACAAATGGCAAGTTTTAATCGAAACTTACGAAATCAATGTGAAAATGATATCTTTTAAGAAACAGATAAATAAAGCACATTTAAATCTTTTTTGTTTTCTTTTATAAATCTAACCAATCTTGAATTGAATAAACTATGAAACACAGACGTGCAAGTAGTCAAAAGATGAACCAAACATTTTGGTTTCATTAATATATAAATAACTGAATTTGAGAAACGAAAAGGAGCTAACCTATTGTTAGTTAGTGAGATGTATCCAATTTTCTGTATGAGTGAAGAACATCCAACTTCCACGCCCAAGAGAAAAATCTGCAATAGACTTTATGACTATTCTAAATAAATTTAAAACATGTATTGGCAGTTGAGATTTAATGACAGAGGAGGGAACACAAATTGCACCCTGTGATCTTATAATTGCACATAATTACAACAAGATAAATCTAAGTGTAACTTATGCATTACATCATTCAACTAAAGTTCAAAGATAAATCCTATCATTCAAATTGGAGATATGATCACAATATTTATATCTGGAGCAGCAAATTATAGACGATATTTATAACATAAGTATCCCAAACATAATAGATCATTAATTCTAAAGCTATCAGACCTATTAATATATCAGGATTGACAAAACATAAATGAAAACATTGTTTACAAAAGGCTAAAGCCAAAATGCATATATGTTGTTTCATTAAGTCTTGGAATCACTCATCCATCTTCTGCTCCTTGCCAAGATGATTTCCTTTACAAAGTATAGAGTATTGAAAGAGTTTATGAAATATAAACTTCATATCTTCTAATATAGGATCAAATCTCAAAAGATCAAAACATTACAAACATAGAGGGCCTAGAGCCACTCATGATCAAACTATATCTTCAAAATTTATGAAAGTTTTTTTTATTTATTTATAAAACAAACAAAAGGGCGATATCTAATCAACCAAGTCGAGCATTTTCCATCCCATAATATCAACATCAAGATACACCATGCCCTAAAAATGAAATAGGAACAATGTTAGATAATTATTAACAACTAATTACTAATTTTTATTTAAAAATGACTTGAATTCAAACTAATTTTTTAAAAAAAGACAAGCTACAGGTTTCTGTAGCTAGTTAAAATAGTAAAAATCAAAATCAAAAAATAAAATCTAATCTATTTTATTTTCAAAACAGAAGAAAATCAAAAAACATAACAACTATTTGCTATTTCATCTATTTGACCAAGGAGCATCTGAATTCATGATAGTGGAATTTGTTGGGTTGTTTCTTTTTTAATGATCATTTTATTAAACTGCTTAATCCTCTTGTTTACCAATTTTAAATCTGAATTACTCTCCTTATGCCTGTGGTATTTCTGGACAATTGGTTTGTGAACCATAATAGGAATTGGATCAACAGTAGGGGCACGAAAGCCTTGTTCTTTATCACATCTAAAAATCTCCTCCAATGCATGAAAACAGACCGTGGCCTTTTTTCCCAAGGGGTTTTGAACTGCAGCAGAGAGTAGATTTGTGATAGCTTGGTCTTTTGTGGATCAGCACATAGGTATTTGATAGAAGGGTTAGATATATAGGTTCTAGGGTTTATATTGGAATGCGAAGGCGAATCTACTGTGTTCTCGGGTGAGGTGAAATTGTTTCTACACAGGAAAACTTCCCAAGTATCCCCAATCTGGATAAGCTCAAGGTAAAAAAGATTTGACAGTGAGTTAAACTTCTGTTTTTGATAAATATTACTCATTTTATGCAGAATCATAAAAGATATAAATTCATATGATATTTAACCCTATCCAAACCCATAACAGGGTTGAATCTCTGAGCAAAACAAACCAAAAACGCTTACCTCAGCCACAAAGAAATTATGATATTTTTCCCTCCAAAGAACGAGATGTAACTATGAAATTGTATCGTTTCTAGAGAATCTTCCCGCTATGAAGGTAAATGACCCCATTTCCGAAATGGGTCTTAAAGGGTTTTGGTTAATTTGGAACGGTTTGCCCAGAAATCTTCCCGCAAAAACGTGTCTTAGGCGTGCAATTACGGGTTTGAACTCTGCTATGTAATCAAAAATGTGTAAAACCTCAGGGTTGTTCAGATCTGCACTATTATAGGATCCATAGATACGGTTACAAAGAAATAACAGAGATAGCGAGAGGTGGGTTGGGCTCTCCAAAACTCGAAATGTAGGGTGAGGTCTACAAAATAGAGAGAGACCTGGTACCTAAAGATTCACAAAGTCACCATAACAGTCATGGAGCATTGAGAGGGTAATAACCAAAGGATGAGTAGAATAGGAAACCACTCTGTGAAAAGAATGTCAAACCTAAAGCATCAAAACTTACAAATCAAAACAATGAATGCATTCCTGAACTATGCAGGACAAAGGGGGATGGTGTGTCAATCCTATACCAGGGCGACTAGATTGTGATATGACTGTTGGGGAAACATTCAAATTTTGAATTTACCCAAAGTTATGCTAGTTGCACAACCAAGCACATATAAAAACCATATAATCAAAAATAAAATCGAGTAAGTCATATCTCCCACAGTGTATGAATCAAGTGTGATGATAATGGATCAATAAATAAAGAATATAGACTTATAAATTTCAAGATTTGTAAAAAGAAAGATGCCCTCTAGGTGTCATCCTATTAGAAAAAGAAACCAAGAAACCACAAACTATATGATAATCACTCAAGCCAAAATTTTGTTCTAATTTCATGCTTTCAGTCATGAAATTAAAAAAAACAAACGATAGATTAAAAACAAAAAACTCGTACACACAGGTGGGCCAATGAATCTTTTCAAAAATGAAAGATGATAGAAATCTTTGCAATAAGGAGGAAGAAGCAACATGAAATTTTATCCTATGAAGATGACATTTTTCATGATAAAATTGACATGAACATATGGTTGCCAACAATACCTTATCTCCTTTTTCTATCACCAATGATCCTTTGGTGACCTTCCACACCTTATCTGTAAATATGGATACACAACCTTCACTTTCCAATTGCCCTATTGAAATTAGATTTTTCCTTAGATAGGGAACAAGTCTTACCTCTTTCAACAACCATTGGTTTCCATTCATTTGCTTTATTTTTACCTTTCCCATTTCAGCCATTTTGCATGGTGCATCATCACCCAAATGAACATGTCCAAAATCACCTTGAACATAATCTAGAAAATGTTTACTATGGGTTGTGGCACGAAATGGATCCCCTGAATATACTACCGAAGACTCAGAAATATTATCTACAAAAAGAATCAAAGCATCTTGCAACACATCACATGTTACATTTGCTTCCTGATTTTTTCTCCTGTTGTCCATCTCTTTTTTTAGAGATCTGCATTCTTTCTTCAAATGTCCTTTCTTCCCAAAATTCCAACACTCTATCTTTTCAAGGTTGGATTTGGATCTGCCCTTCCTAGAATTCCCATGGTTTCCTGAGCCCTTTACTCTATCATTTTGTCTTCCCCTGTTCTCCATGTTCAACACATTACCTGATGTCTCACCTGTGCTTTTTCGTCGCATTTCCTCACTAAGGATAACACCAACAACATCATCAAATTTTAAAGTGTTTGAACCAGAGACAAATTTACTTACAACCATGACCAAGTTGTTCCAACTTTCTAGCAATGAGCACAAGATTAGAAGAGCCCTGACCTCATCATCAAAGTCCACTTTTAATGAACTTAGTTGATTAGTAACCGTATTAAATTCATTTAAATGATCTGCAACAGACCCACCTTTTGACATCTTCATATTAAATAATATCTTCATTAGAAATACATTATTGGACATTGAGGGTTTTTCATACAGTTTATCCAATGCGTCCATCAGCTCCTTCATTGTATTTTCTTTCGAAATATTGAAAGCCACCGATGCTTCCAGGCTCAGTCGTATCATTCCTAGAGCCTTTCTGTCAAGAATCTCCCATTCTTATTCCTTCATGGTCATCGACTTATTTTTTATTCCACCCAATAGTAGGAATAGATCCTTCTGATATAAATAATCTTCCATCTGCATCCTACATAACTGGTAGTTTTGGTCGTTAAATTTCTCGACCCTAAACTTTCCATCTTTCGCCATTTCTCCCACTCGAACCAGGAACCCTCTTTTCCTGTGAGTTACCTTTCTCTATGATACCAATTCTTAGAAAAATACGATCGTGGAGCAATAAAATAAAACAAATGCGGAAATTAAACACAGAAGATACACAATACAATAGAGACACAGATATACGTGGTTCACCTAGTGTGGGCTACGTCCACCAAAGAAATTTCCAGGTCCTTCCTTTATTATTATCCAGCAAATGAAGGGATACAACCTACAGAACACCCATCGTAACTTTCTCTTCTTTATCTCACAGTCTCTTCTTCTTCTTTCTTTTACAGTCTCTTCTCTCAGAATACAATATTTGCAATAATACATAGCCGCAATACATTTCCCTCATAAAGGAGGGTTGCCTTCTAGGGGGGAAAAAAACCTAACATAAATTCTACCGTTAGATCTGCAACCTTATAATGAACGGTCCATATTTACTATGAAATTAAAATATACATTTACAAGGCAATTTTTCCTTTGGGGGCTTCACCCTTGGACCCCGTAAGGGGGGTAATCCCCCTCTGCACTCCCCCGCGTGGAGGAGTGTACATTCTTCCGGGGTGTAAATTCTTCATGGGGCATAAACATGGCTGAAAACAAATACCTATCAATCAGGAAGATAATTAGGCTCCACAGCCAACAGTCTTTTCGAGAACTACGCATTAGGCCGTCAAACTCTGAATCCATCTATAGTTTGACTTTGGTGATCAAAAAAACACTGTTTAGGGCCCCAAAACGGCCCTGGAAGTACAGCAAGATGTGTTGACATGAAAACATACAAAATAAGCCAGTTGGATTAGATGGGAGGCCACCAGTATCCACCTGGAATATGTGTAGGGATTCAGACAGCCCCGGAAGTGTAGAACCCACAATTACAAAGAAGTACAGAAGAACGTGTTGCAATAAAAACTGAAAAGAGGAGCTAGTTGGAATAGGTAGGTGGCCACCAATATCCACCTAGATCACAATCACATTCTTGTTCTTCTTCCTTGGAACCAGTTACCAAATGTCATTCTTTTCTATATGATCTAACTCTTCATCCATAGCTTTGATCAAGAATTCATCCTTGTTGGCCTCTTCAAAACTACTTGGCTCAAATGTGGATAGTAGTGCTAGGTGTTGTTGTTCTAGAGAACATATTCTTATTCTAGTTTCAACTCCTACATCTTGATTTCCAATGATTTGTTCTGATGGATGATTCTTCTACACTTGTCTTCTAGGTGTCTTTGGAGGTACCTGAAGATCTTACTGCTCTTTCTTTGCTTCTGACTGCTCTTCTACATATATGTTTCTTGGAGTTCTTGCAGCTGTAGTCACCAATTTGTCTGACCTTGATTTTCTTATTTTGCATTTCTAAGAATCAGACACAAGTCTATGTCCTTGGTCACACATTTGACTTACACTTAGTAGATTGTTTTTCATTTCTTCGACTAGTAGAACATTTTTTTGCTTTGGCATCCTTGCTTCCAATATTAACTGCCCATTTTCTTATAATTTTGGCAGAGTTGTCATTACCAAATGAAATTGATCCATATATTTCCTTCTTCAAGGTTAGAAACCTGTCCATATCACCTCTCATATGCTTTGAACATCCACTTTCAATATACCATCCACGTCTCTTTTGTTTATATTGTAGATCAAGCATGCATTCTTCAGTGTTAAATTGATCATGCTTTCCTATCCATATCATTTATGATTCTTGTATGTGATTGTTGAAATTTTGTTTTGATTCTCTAGGAGGAATAGTCAATCTACAATCTTTGGCCATGTATCCAAAGTTGTTACACTTGTAGAATTCTACTTCATTGCTTAATGATTCAAATATGTTGTAGCTTCTACTCTATGTTTCATG
>ML791752.1:2574-32870 GCA_009831015.1 Picea engelmannii | reverse complement strand
TGCTTTATTTTTAGGATAGCATTCGAATAAAGACTAGACGCTTGCCTGCACATACTGTGTATCAGCTCGAAGTATACCAACCCTGGTTTGACAATTTAGTGATTCAGGACACTTAAAAGCTACAATTTAGCAGCCTGACACACTACTGTCCATAATATTTTAAGGGAGGGATATTATTGGCCCACTATTTTCTCTTAAATTCATTGATACGTCAGATCCTATCAACCGTGTCAATTCTTTGTCGACAAACAACGCCTCTCTGCCCTTCCCCTTAAGCCAGTCATCATAGAATCTCCCTGTAAATAATGGGGGTTGGATTTCATTGGTGAGTTCAAGGAAAAATCTAGTAATGGTTATTGATGGGTTTTGACTGCCACTAACTACTTCACCAGATGGGTGGAAGCTATTCCAACAATGAAAGTAATAGAAGAGGTTGTGATGAAATTCCTTGAGGAAAATATTATTACTAGATTTGATACTACTGCCAAAATAACCACAGATAACGCCAAAGATTTTAGCTCGATGGTGCTCAGTGAGTTTTTTTTTAAAGTATGGGATTGTTTTTTCACAATCCTCAAATTATTATCCTAAGGGAAACGGATTAGCAAAATCTAGTAACGAAAACATCATGAATATTGTAAAGAAAATTGTTGGGGAAAACAAGAAAAGTTGGGATAGCAAGATTAAGTATGCCTTGTGGGCAGACCACACAACTACTAAGACCTCTACCAGGAAGACCCATTTTGAGTTAGTCTATGGGTTAGAAGTGCACTTACCTATAAACCTATAGATTCCAACACTGCAAGTAGCCCAACAATTTTCCACATATAAAGAAGCATTGCAAGGGTGAATTGATCAACTCATGGAATTAGATGAAACTCAAAAAATGGTCTTTCATCAAATAGAAAAGAACCAAGAAAAGGTAAAAGGGACTTTTTATCATAGAGAAAGGTAAAGAGATTTCAAGAAAGGGGACCATGTCTTAATGTGGAACAAGAGGAGAGAAAAACATGGAATGCATCAAAATTTTGACAGTCTTTGGTTGGGGCCCTACAAAATAGAGGAAATATCTGGGCCAGACTCTTTTTATTTTTCCACGACAGAATGGAGGAGGATTTCATTACTGGTAAATGGATCCCTTCTAATACATTATTTCCAAGGTGGCACTTGACTTCTTCAGGGCCTAGGCCCCAAGTAACTAGGTAGGTCATCTTACTTTCCTTTCATTTGCAACTTTATTACTCATGATAGTTTAGATTCATTTCATTTTTCATTTTTCTCTACTTTCATATTGATTTCATGTTTACTTAGAATTTTTTGAAAAAATGCTAAAATTTTATTTTCTATATTAGTTTCATATTTGGTTTTGATGTATATGGATGAAGGGTGATAGAACCACCCTAGATTTTACAGTGTTATGTTTCAATGTAGGCACAGGTCCACTAGGAGATGTTTCAATTCTCATGCACTCTACAGCGAGTACATGTCCCCAAGTAGGAGTCAGATGTTATTCCCAACTCCTAGGGATAACTAAGGAGATGATGTCTCTACGCCCTTAGGTTGTAGACATGGAGTAACGAGAGATAGTTTAACCAACAGTGTCCACTTGCACAGATAGAGACCCACAACCACCACAGCTCTAAGTTCATCATGACGGTATCCACCACATTAGCTGGCTTCCATGAGACATTGGGCCTTTCTCCATGAGGTACAAGTCAAGTATTATGGTGAGTGTCATTTCAATAACTGAGGTATTTGATTTTGTTGCATCTATTATTGTGTTTGATTATTTAATGTTTGCTTGGACATTATTCTCTTTGCCCTGTTTCACTTTGGTGGTTGACATTGCACCCTAGTAAGTGGGTCACCCCTTAGCGATAGGTTTGCTACTGGGAGGTCCTCTTGAAGATTCATCATGTCATTACCAACCATACTTGTCACTTTCCACACTTCATCCCCTCATCTCCTTATCTTTTGGGATTTTCCGATGTACTAACCCAAGAAGGGGTTGTCCCTCATTTCATGGGAAGAAAGGGATGAAGGCCCAAAGGCTTGTAGTTGGAAAAATTTAAAATCCAATCATTAACCTTCTATATGCTCACCCAGGGATCCCGAGGAATATGAAATGTCTCTCATAAGAAACCGATGGGACCCATAAAAGAATAATTGATTACAAAATTCCAACTAGGGTGGATCATGTATGGGCATTGTTTTTATTTCTTAGGTAGAAGCCCCACACATGTTTTAAACTTGGGGAAGCATGATGTGATTGTTAAATTATGAGCTTGATTTCTTATGCAGATTAATTCTTTTATTTTCTTCGATACTTTGATTCCAACTTAATACACTTCAACAATTCCAAATCATAGTCGAATAGCAATAACTATGTAGATAAGTAAAAATGCACATCAACAACACATATACCCTGGGGAAACCTTGTACAGGGAGAAAAACCCTAGCAAACAATATTCCTTTATTTCATTAATAATGTAAGATCTCTTACAAATATCCACCATGAATGTTCTGCTCTCAAAGAGCTTGCCAAGATGACTCTGACCTAACAAAGACTTACAAGACCTTTCTAAAATACACCTCTGATATGCTGCCTCTTTATCACTGATGTGCTCCTCTATTACTTCACCCTCAACCTACATATGAAAACTGTGTTTCAAAACTGTGTTGCAGAACTGTGTTGAAGAGAGGGTTCGACCTCTTCTTATATAGGATGAATATGGGAAGAGGAGAGGCTCAAAATAGTAACCTGATTGCATGCATTAAACATAACTTAGCTTCATGCTTTAGTTCGAACTTAGAACTAGACTTGAGATTGGTTACAACTCGGCTTTACACTTTAGTTCGAACTTAGAACTAGACTTGAGATTGGTTACAACTCAACATTACACTTTAGTTCGAACTTAGAACCAGACTTGAGACTAACATGCTTTAGTTCAAACTTAGAACTAGACTTAAGACTTTAGTTGCAACTCAACATTACACTTTAGTTCTAAAATAGAACTAGACTCAAGACTTTAGTTGCAACTCAACATTACACTTTAGTTCTAAAATAGAACTAGACTCAAGACTTTAGTTGCAACTCAACATTACACTTTAGTTCTAAAATAGAACTAGACTCAAGACTTTAGTTGCAACTCAACATTACACTTTAGTTCTAAAATAGAACTAGACTCAAGACTTTAGTTGCAACTCAACATTACACTTTAGTTCTAAAATAGAACTAGACTCAAGACTTTAGATACAACTCTTGACAAGGAAATTTGAAATTCTCTTCATGGTGGATAATGTTTACACATGCCAATGCACTAGATCAATACAATTACATCATTTGCAATATTAGGAATATCGTGTGTTTCTAGCTCATATCAATTTTATATTCAACCTAACTTTTGCTAGATGCCTTGACTTTTGCTCATGGCTCACAAGGTTTGACTAGGCTCACAGAGGTTGTATGTTCCCCATGACTTTTGCACTAGTCTGTCTATGCTCACAGAGGTTGTACGTTTCCCCTGAATTTTGCACTAGACTGTCTATGCTCACAGAGGTTGTACATTCCCCCTGACTTTTGCATTAGACTTACATAGCATCTCATTCATCCTGACTTTTGGTTTGACTAACAGAGGTTGTATGTTCCCCCTGACTTTTTCATTAGACTCACATAGCATCTCATTCGTCCTGACTTTTGGTTTGACTCACAGAGGTTGTACGTTCCCCCTGGATTTTGTCAATACCTCACAAGACTGGTTGATTCTCCAAATCTCCCTGGCTAGCCGCAGGGTGGCCCATATGGCCTCTCATTGGAGAATGACTCTTGATGCTTACAAATTTAACACTCCCTCTCAACGAGGGAGTCATTCTCAGCCACACCAAGCTTGCCTCTCAGTTGCACAAACTGTCTCGAGGTCCGATGCTTGGTCAGGATATCAGCTACCTGCTCGCTCGTGGTTATGTATTGTAACTTTACAGTTTTTCTCTGGACCAAGTCTCAGATGTAGTGGTACCTCATGTCAATATGTTTTGACTTGTCATGAAATATCGGGTTCTCTTTCAATTTTATGCAACTTTTATTATCACAATGAACCACCGTCGTCTCGAGCTTGTCACCAAACAACCCAAAAACCAATTTTTTGAGCCATACTTCTTCCTTGCTAGAATCACTTGTTGCAATGTACTCAGCCTCTGTTGTACTTTGTGCAATGGATCCATGCTTTTAGCTTGACCAAGATATCATAGTGGATCCTAAACTAAAGCAGTATCCGAAAGTACTCTTCCGATCCACTGGGCTTCCTGCCCAGTTAGCATCTGCATACCCATGCAGAAATAAACCACCACTGGATGTATATCTCAGACCATAAGTAATGGTCACTCTGAGATATCTCAAGATGTGCTTTACTGCCACCCAATGTCTATGTCTCGGTTCAGTCATGAACTGACTCATTGCAATCACTGCATAGCATATATTTGGCCTAGTGTGGATCATGTACATCAATGATTCAATCAGCTGCCTATACAGGGTAGGATCCACCAAATCTGAACCTGTATCAGAATCATGCAACTTCTTCAGGTTGGTAACCATCAGAGTAGACATGGATTTTCAATCCATCATACCAAACCTCTTTAGTACATCCACTATGTATTTTCCTTGTGCCAAAAATATCTCACCCTGTCTTTGCCACACTTCCAATCCTATGAAGTAATGCATCAAGCCTAAGTCTTTTATCTCAAATTCTGAGGTTAGCTCCCTCTTACACCAGTCTATTATCCCTTCATATCCTGTTAGAAAGAGATCATCAACATACAGGATTAGTATAACAGGTTGGTTACCTCTTACCTTGAAGTATAGATTTGCATTAGCATCACTTTTCTGAAAGCCCGGGCTTTTAAGAAAACCATCAATCCTATCATACCAAACTCTGGGAGCCTTCTTAAGACCATACAAGGCCTTCCTTAGCTTGCATACATGAGTGCCTCTGTTATGCAGTATAAAACCATCTGGTTGTTCCACAAATACCTCTGTTCAATCTTTCCATTCAAGAATGTTGTTTTTACATCCGTCTGATGTAGCTTCTAGAAATAATAGCTCGAATGGAGGTATATCTGGCTACATGAGAAAAAGTCTCTTTGTATTCAATTCCTTCTTTCTGAGTGAAGCCTCTAGCTACAAATATTTCTTTGAAATTTTTCACACTTCCATCAGCTGCATGTTTGATCTTATAGATCCATTGGAAGAAACCATTGATTTGTCTTTTGGCCTCAGTACAATGTCCCAAACATTGTTCTTTATAATAGATCTGTATTCCTCAAGCATGGCATCCTTCCATACTTGTAATTTATTTGCTTCTTCAAATGAAGAATTTTTGGCATCACTAATGTTGCTCATCAGTGCAACATATCCTCCAAACCTATGAGGCCTCTTCCTTTCCCTGAAAGTTCCTTTGGGAGCAGTTATCCTTTATGCTTCCCACATTATTTCTTTAAGCCACCCTGGATTCCTTTTGGCTAGAGTTTCTTCAAGAATTATTTCTAACACTTCATAGGGTTCTAGGGGCTCATAACTTGGCCCTTCACAAGGTTCCTCCCTCTGATCATATGACTCTTCATTTTTAGAAGAGGGTGAAGCTGGTTGAACTGCTTCTGAATTCTGTTGAAGCTCTCTAGATTTCTTAAATGTGGCTTCCTCATGGAAAGTCACATATCTTCTTACCTCGATTTTCCTCTGACCTAGTACATAAATCCTGTAAGCCTTGGAGTTCTCACTCTACCCCACAAAACCCCCTTTCTTGCCTGAGGGTTCCATATTTGTCCTCTTTTCCTTAGGGACATGAATATACATAAGACATAAAAATATCCTTAGATGCCCTACTTCATTTTTGATCCCTGAGAAGACCTCTTCATGAGTCTTGTCCTTCAAAATAGCATGTGGACACCTGTTATGAATATACATGACAGTGGAGGTAGCTTCTTCCCATAAAGAATTTGGTATATCCTGGTCAAACATCATTGCTTTCGTTGCCTCACAAATAGTCTTGTTTTTCCTCTTAGCAACACCATTTTGCTGAGGTTTATATGGCATGGTCAACTGTCTCTTGATTCCTGCTGACTTGCAGAAATCCTCAAACTTAACAGATTCAAACTCTCCTCCATTATCTATTCTAAGGATTATGATGTGTTTCCCTGTCTGCTTTTCAATAAAGGATTTATACTCTTTGAATTTATCAAATGTGTCACGTTTATCTTTAAGAAAATATATCCAACATTTTCTTGAGTAATCATCAATAAAAATGACATAATACAAACAACCACAGAGTGAGGGAGATGACATGGGACCACATACATTAGAATGAACCAAATCTAAGATGCCTTGAGCTTAGTTGTCACTACTAGGAAATGCTTTCTTTATATTTTTACCTAGCATTCATCCCTTACAAATTTCATTTTTACTAAGAGAAATAGAGGGCATGCCACATACCATGTTCTGTAGATCTAGAAGATCTTTGTAATGAAGATGTCCAAGTCTTCTATGCCACAACTCGTTGGAGCTAGTTGCATCATGAGCCAATGCCTGAACTGACTGTCCTAACACGGCGTATAGTCCTCCACTACGAGTTCCAATGGGGTTTTTTGTACTTAAGTGGCTACCTTTAGCCCATAGTAGTGCCTTCTTGTCCTTGAAGATCACCCAATATCCCTTGTCCTCAAGGGTTGCAACTGATAGTAGATTCTTCTTGAGTCCTGGAACATATAATACTTCATCAACATGAATTCTAGCCCCAGATTCCAATCTAAAGGAGATAGAGCCTACTCCCTCTATCTTATAACATTTTTCATCCCCAACCTCGACCTGCTCTGCAAAAGATTTTGTCTCGAAGTCTGAGAGGATCTCCTTGTACCCTGTCATGTGCTTTGATGCACCACTATCTACTAACCAAGTTTTCGGCCCCATGGAAACTGAACTGGATAAGGCAGAAACCAAATAATATTCTTTCCTATTTTCTTTATCATTAGAAGGACTTTTATGATTTCTTTTGGATTCATCATCCTCAGTAGTTGAGGCATGATGTTTCCCTTTCCTAGGATATTTCTTTCTAAACCAACAATCTTTAGAAAAATGACCCAACTTATTAAAACTAAGGCATTTAATCTTAGATGTATCAATATTCTTGCCTTTGAATGTACCTTTGGTGTTTGGCTTCCACTGAGAGCCTATATGGAAAGCGCCTTTCTTCTTTCCCTTGAATCTTGATGCTAAGGCTAAGTGCTCTTCTTTCGTTGGCTCGCTCCTGGTAGTTGTGCGACTCTCCTCCTGGAGGCAATCATGCCATAATATCTCAAACGTGGGTTTAATCTCTCTCCCACTTACACTGCATAAGAAGGTCTCCCATGAAGAAGGAAGACTGTCAAAAATGGCCTACACTAAATCATCATTGTCCATTGTCACCCCTGTGACCAAAAGCTAATCTTTGATCTGAGCTATCCTGGAACAGAAAGATGCCACTGATTCACCTTTATCCATCTTCAAATACTTAATTTTGTGCTTAAGTGTCCTCTTCTGACTTGGAGCATGTTTCTCATACAGATTCACCAAGGTATCCATACAGTCCTTGGCAGTCATCAACGAAGTCATTGCAGGCATTATATTGTCTTTGACTGAGTCAAAGATTATTCGCTTGGCCTTTACTTGACTCTTCCTGAAGGAAGTTCTTCCTGCATTATTCATTGGTTCCTCCACCACTGTGGTCACATACTGCTCAAGATCATGCTCTTGCAAGATATTTGTTATACGGAGCTTCCACACATTAAAGTTGGTAGCTCCTTCGAGCCTATCCTCGGCCTTGACTGAAATGGAGGATGCCATGGTCCTCACACTGAAAACTTAATCAAGCTTTCTTGGATTTGTGTGTACCTATTGCTTCACTTCAACACGTTTAACACACCCTAAGCTCTGATACCATGTTAAATTATGAGCTTGATTTCTTATGCGGATTAATTCTTTTATTTTCTTCAATACTTTGATTCCAACATAATACACTTCAACAATTCCAAATCATAATTGACTAGCAATAACTATGTAGATAAGTAAACATGCACATCAACAACACATATACCCTGGGGAAACCCTGTATAGGGAGAAAAACCCTAGCAAACAATATTCCTTTATTGCATTAATAATGTAAGATCTCTTACAAATATCCACCATGAATGTTTTGCTCTCAAAGAGCTTGCCAAGATGACTCTGACCTGACAAAGACTTACAAGACCTTGCTGAAATACACCTCTGATATGCTGCCTCTTTATCACTGATGTGCTCCTGTATTACTTCACCCTCAACCTGCATATGAAAACTATGTTTCAAAACTGTGTTGCAGAACTGTGTTGAAGAGAGGGTTTGACCTCTTCTTATATAGGCTAAAGAGGGGAAGAGGAGAGGCTCGAAATAGTAACCTGATTGCATGCATTAAACATAACTCAGCTTCATGCTTTAGTTTGAACTTAGAACTAGACTTGAGATTGGTTACAACTCATCTTTACACTTTAGTTCGAACTTAGAACTAGACTTGAGATTGGTTACAACTTAGCATTACACTTTAGTTCAAACTTAGAACTAGACTTGAGACTGACATGCTTTAGTTCAAACTTAGAACTAGACTTAAGATTTTAGTTGCAACTCAACATTACACTTTAGTTCTAAAATAGAACTAGACTCAAGACTTTAGTTGCAACTCAACATTACACTTTAGTTATAAAATAGAAATAGACTCAAGACTTTAGTTGCAACTCAACATTACACTTTAGTTATAAAATAGAACTAGACTCAAGACTTTAGTTGCAACTCAACATTACACTTTAGTTCTAAAACAGAACTAGACTCAATACTTTAGATACAACTCTTGAGAAGGCAATTTGAAATTCTCTTCATGGTGGATAATGTTTACATGTGCCAACGCACTAGATCAATACAATTACATCATTTGCAATACTAGGAATATAGTTTGTTTCTAGCTCATAGGAATTTTATATTCAACCTAACTTTTGCTAGATGCCTTGACTTTTGCTCATGTCTCACAAGGTTTGACTAAGATTACATAGGTTGTATGTTCCCCCTGACTTTTGCACTAGTCTATCTATGCTCACAGAGGTTGTACGTTCCCCCTGACTTTTTCACTAGATTGTCTATGTTCACTGTTGGTTGTGGAGCTTGATTATCTTCCTGATTCATAGGTCTTTTACTTTTAGCCATGTTTATACCCCATGAAGTATTTACACCCCAGAAGTATGTACACTCTTCCACGTGGGGGAGTGCAGAGGGGGGGTACCCCCTCTGCAGGGTCTGGGGGGGCTATCCCCCCGGCTATGGGGTCTGGGGGCAAGCGGACCCCCAACAGGGGTTCGGGGGTAGCGTCCCCTGATGGGGGTTCGGGGGTGAAGCCCCCGAAGAAAAAATTTCCTTGTAAATGTATATTGTAATTTCATTGTAAATCTGGACCGTTCATTATAAGGTCGCAGATCTAACGATAGAAATTATGTTAGGGTTTTTTCCCTAGAAGGAAACCCTCTTATATGAGGGAAATGTATTTGGCTATTGTGGATGGCGAATATTGTATTATGAGATAGGAGACTGTGAGACAAAGAAGAGGAAGTTACAGCGGGTTTGTTGTAGGTTGTATCCCTTCATTTGTTGGATAATAATAAAGGAAGGACCTGACAATTTCTCTGGTGGATGTAGCCCACACTGGGTGAACCACGTAAATATGTGTCTCTATTGTATTGTGTATCTTCTGTGTTTTGTTTCCGCATTTTTTTTATTTTATTCCTCCACGGTCCTGTTTTTCTAACACTCACAGAGGTTGTACGTTCCCCCTGACTTTTTCATTAGACTCACATAGCATCTCATTCGTTCTGAATTTTGGTTTGACTCACAGAGGTTATACATTCCCCCTGGCTTTTTTTAATACCTCACAAGACTAGTTGATTCTCCAAATCTCCCTGGCTAGCCTCGGGGTGGCCCATATGACCTCTCAATGGAGAATGATTGTCGATGCTACCAAATTTAACAATGACCAGAGTAGAGTCAAGGTGGGCACAGTTTTTCATGCTTAGGTATAAGCCCCACCTTGTCTTCAACTTGGAAACATCCTAAAAGATTGAAAGGCAATAAATGGGCTTGGAAAAAGGTTGCATTGAAAACAAAGGTGCATCACACCCTTTACAAAGGCACCCATAAGTGAGACACTGCAACCCCTTGTATGTCATGAACCCGATGCCCAAAAGTCTTCCCCCCATCCATGAAACCTCATCCATGTGACTTAGAAGGAGGTACCCTCTAGAAACACCCCTAAACTTGAGGTATGATTCACCCAATGGGTTGTTTTGTCAACCCTCCCATACCTAAACTTGGAAAATTGCATATGATCTTTGAGCATTCGTTTATTTTGATGAGTTGGTTTGGATGTACATGCTTAGATGGCGCTTTTATTCATTTGATTTACTCATAATTATGCATTTGACTTGATATTCTTGGAGGGCATATCCATTTGTGTTTGTAGGACCTAGCTAGTGGAGAATTTTGGAAGAACAAGCCTAGCTTGGGCTTCCATGGGGCTTGAAGCCCATGGGTTGGATGACAAGTGCCCACACTCTGGATGACGATGACATGCCTTTGGAGGCCTATAGAACACCTTGAAGGATCTTTTTCACCCCCTACATGCCAAACGACTTGCATGAAAGGGGAAAAACGTCACTTTTTGGGGGCTTGACGTCACCTAAGACTAGGGTTTGGTGGTGATGATGGAAACTTGGCACTTTTTGAAGTAAGATGCCCATAGATCATGGAAGAAATGTCTTGGTTGAATACTATTGGCCTTTGGAGGCCTATCCTTTCCTTCTCCAACTCAATGACTTGACCAAAAGTGCCAAATGTTAACCAAAAAGAGGGTGACGTCATGTTTCTAGGGTTTATTTTATGTTTAAAATATGAATTAAATAATTTGTAATGGGGAAAGATAAGGGTTGTTAACCCCTTATCTTGTGTTTTACCCTAAGTTTTGCGTACAAACTATGTTTAGAGGATTTGTATAAATAGAGATCATATCTATTTCATTTTTCATCATAACTCTCCCATTGTGAGAAGACTCCTAGCTGAAATTTGTGCCCTCTTTGGGAAATATCTATCTCTTGTCTTTTTATGGTTTATTTTTTCTATTTGTGGAATAATTAGTGTGCTACCTCTCTTGGATCTATTCTCTTGAATTCGTGGTGGATTAATCTTGGTAAAAAGGAAGTTTATCCTGTTGATGCTTGGACTAGGTAAGGAATCTATCTTATTGTTGCTTCATTGCTTGGTTACAAGTTTGATTTTTATATAATTATTGGGGAGTATAAGGACATACAACCCCTCCATTTCCATCAATTTTGTCTTGGAATGATTTGTTTCATAAGATTTTACTACAAGAAGTAAAAGGGCTTACACCCTCCTAGTACTTCCTAGTTAGCCTTGCTTGCCTTGGGGAGTAAAAGGGATTACACCCTCAAGGAGATAGAATTTCTAGATCATTCTTTATTTGACTCCATAAAAAAATAGCTAAAGGAACTAATCTAATTGCATTGGAGAAATAAAACCTTTCATCGGTTAGCGTGAAAACTCAGGATTTTGAGATTGTCTAAATTGGAAGTTGTTCTAGCTTCTTGAGGCTTCTTAAATCCCTCAAGGAATATTGTTTCTCTAAGAAATTATTGCTTATTTTATAAAAAAAAATATACATACAAGGGGGTTGTATTAAACCCTAAACATTTTCTTAAATAACTGACAATTCACTCGTTAGAAGTTGCCAATATTTTGCCCCTACAATCTACTAGTCATAGCACAATTTTTGGGTGGACTACTTGCAATTTTTGGTGGCTGATTTTTCTGTTGTATCAACTTGTTTGATACATCCATAAGGATAATAAAATATCTCTGCAACACTTGTTTATAACAGCCTTACATTTATGCTAAAGTATTTATCTTTTAATCTTGAGTTGTACTAGTTATACCTAGCTTAGCTCTTGCATCGTTATCTTGACTTTTGGAATTTATTTAGCAGCTATTGTTGACATTTATTTGCTTATTTGTATCTTAATATATTTCTTCTAACAAGGACAACAAGATTCTCTTGCTTGTCAATAAGATTATTGGGATTGCATCTTAGTTTTTCTCGTGTCTTGGGTAGGTACAACTATCATTGGTAGGTCTCCTACATTGTGGCACATCTTCATTTATCCACGAGACTCTTTCAATCCCTTCTTACCTTCCATCATTGATCGATAGGGGCCTCACTTCCATACTTTCACTTTTCACTTCATTTCCCCCTAGGGTCACTCAGAATTCCCTCCTTGAGGTAATCACTTCACCTCTAAAGTGATGGGAATACCTATATGAGGTGACAGTGGGTAGGTATTCTCTTAGTTGTCTCTATCTTGTGGTTTGGGTTGAGATTTTCCCAACCTGGAACTTGTGCAATAACAATCACATTTACATTTAATCCACTTTCATGTTTACTCCACTTTTACATAAATTCCACTTCCATTTAAATTTTCCACTTTAATATTTATTAAAGTCACATTTATATTTGAATGATTACTTACCTTTGACATCAATGACAATAATTTAATCAACATCCAGGGTGTTGGCCATGGTTGCAAATAAGTCGGAGTTCGAGGTAGAGAAGATTTTGGCGCATCACATCCTGGGACAGGGCAGAGGTTGAGTGCATGAGTACTTCATCCATTAGAACGACAAACCCGACAAAAGAATAGTTGGGAGAGGTATGATTCCTTATGGAAATATGAGGACATGATTCAGGAGTTTGAAAGAGGTCGCTACGGATCGCAAGTGGTACAGAAGTTGTTGGGACATCAACAAGTTTAGTGGAGGAGGATGTAAGGCCTCTCGGGACACCCACTAAGTGGGCACACTCCTTGGGCAGATTCGACAATGGAATGGACGAAGAGCACAAGGAAGAAACCATCGGTTGGGAAAATGACACATCAAAGGGGGCACACACCCTTCTTATGTTGCGACGGATGATGAAGATTTGGGTTGTGTTTGGGAAAGGGTGGGGAAACTTGGGAGCATGCCCAAGTAGTGTACCCATCTACCCTTAGCAGCATGGGAACGTCAGAGAGGTTGAACATCTCCATCAACACACCCACGGAGAGTCACAACAATCGGCATAAGGAAGAGCGTGAGAAGGGGGGCATGCACCCAAGGATGGGACGCGCCAATCCAAGAGACAAACAGTTGATGAGCGCATGTGGCGCAGCCACACCCTCGAGCACATTCGCTCTCACAGAATCTTCTTCTTCTCGACCCAAAGAACTCCAAGGTTCTTCTATTTCCCTATCGGGAAATCTGCACCCCATAGATTCTCTTATGCGCAATCCCCCTTTCTCTACTTATCGGAGGATCGGAACTCGCGGCTTCGCAAGTTCACTGTCGATCACTGGGCTCTCGAATCCCCGAGACCCGATGCCTCAGTCAACGCTGACCTCTTCTCATATCTATCGGGACTTCTCTTATCGCGGTTTCGCTACTCGCGATATCGAGCACTATGATTTGCCGACTCCCGATACTCGACATGGCGAAACTGCGATGCACGCGTGTGGATTTACTTTTCCACCTCCCATCACTTCTATCGGGATTTCGGGGTTCACGGGATCGCGAATCCTGATGTCAATGGATTCGGGACTCTCCTTTTCCCGATCCCTGATACTGTGCCACATGTCTTCCACTAACTCCTGCTGTGGCCCCACACAACTCTTCCATCGAAATATCACAGATCGCAATTCCAAGCGGCAATATTCCTCTGGTCACGAAAACCCCGATTCTCCGAACCCCGACTTCCTTAGATCTCCTGGAACGCGTCCTTAAAATGGATGGTTATGGGCTCGTCAGGATATCGCGGATTGCGATATCGCAATTTCTGATGCAATCCTTTGCAACTTCGACTCATGAATCCCCGATACACGATACCACATGTAGATCTGACGGTCCTTGTGACCTGGATCGACGGCTCTGCCCTTCCTGAGCTTTAAATCTTTCGGACCTTCTCGCCGTAACCTCCTTGCACCTCCGCAAGATCCAACGGCCCTCGGAACTTCGTGAAATCTCCTCGGAGGATTTCGACCATCCGTTCTTCCTTTGACGATTCTGCAAAATGATTTCGTTCCCCTCCACGAAACTCATTTGCCTACTCGTAAGCCTGCGACACTTCCCTCAAACTTTCAATAGCAGATTTCCCGCGCTTATCCTTCAATTAATTCGAAGGCCTACTCCTCCTGAGTTTTTCCACGACTTCAAGTCTCTTAGAAAAAGAGAACTCTTTGCACGCACTCCTTGCGGCAACCCTTTCAACA
Organism: Picea engelmannii; assembly: GCA_009831015.1. NCBI lineage: Eukaryota > Viridiplantae > Streptophyta > Pinopsida > Pinales > Pinaceae > Picea > Picea engelmannii. The sequence continues at coordinate 18,464 of ML791752.1, read as the reverse complement.
ACGTCTAAGCATTGAAGTCACTCGACTCTGCGCACACCTGCAGCAGCAGTCTTTCAAGCTTTTCTCAGGTTCGCAAACCGTGAGACCTTTAACCAGCCTGCGCACTCCTTGCACGACTCCTGTGCCCAATTGCACCTTTGAGGAAATGAGAACAAAAGTTATCTCTAATTGAACCCTTCTTTCAACGCACTCCTTGTGGACAATTCGACTGCACTCTTTGCAGGAATCCTCTGGCTCAATTAGAGAAACAATTGAAACCCATTCACTCTTCCTTTCAGACTTCAATTCCACCATGAAATCACATACACATCATATAAAAGCAAATGTATGACAGGAAGCAAACATTCATGAGCATAACGTCCATACATAGAGAAACAACACAAACCATGAATTTTGAATCAAAGCTTTATTCTATTAATTCAAACGCCTGTACATGGGTGTTCTTCATACAATTCTCTGCATGCTCTTCTCTTCCTGCTTCTGAATTGATAATGTTACAATGTACAATGAGGGTGTCTATATCCGTTTTCCCTCTTGGACTCTAAAGCTATCAAATCTAAAATTAAAATCCTATCTACCAGCATTAACTATATTAAATGCCGACTATCTACTAAAGGACAAGAGCTATCTGCTCAAGGTCCATTACAATATACAAGTGCACTTCATATTAAATGACTCATTTAAGATTTGTGCAACAGTCCCAAAGCATTTCAAAATTTGTGCTGGCTTGTCCAGCTGTCCTTCGCTTCTGCGCTGGCTCGCTTGATGTGCTGGTGATGCTCCTGCATCATACTCCTCGGCTTGAAAACTTTCATGGGCTCCTGTCCATGAGCTCCTGCACGGTCCGTCCATGCTTTTGTATTTCCGCTTCAGTCTCCTAGCTGGCAACTTCCACTGGGTGATTCTTCCACTTGACTAGATACTCATAGTATTTTTTTCTCCTGGTCTTCTTACCCACTCTCTTGTCCAGTATGCATTCCATCTGCGGCTTTTCTGCAACTGGAAATTGCTTCATCCACTGGATCACTAGCAGCCCATCTCCAGTTTCTGCTTCTCCAGCCCTGTATGGGTATAAATATGCGACATTGAATATCGGAGATATCCCGATGCCATCCGGCAACTCGATCTCATAAGCATTTTCTCTGAATTTTCTCAATACCTTGCATGGTCCGATCTTCTTCATCTTTAACTTATTGTATGTTCCCCTCGAGAACCTTTCCTTCCTTAAATGTGCCAGAACTAGATCACCAACTTCAAACTGAAGTTGTCTCCGATGCTGATCTGCTCTGCACTTGTATTCCTGATTTGCTTTCAGCAACCGCTCCTTCACCCTGCTGTGAAGTTCCTTTATCGCCTCAACAAATTCCTCTACACTAGCGCTGCTAGTAGCAGTCGGTTCTGAATCCTTCAGTTCAGAAACTCCTCTCAACTGCATTCCATATACAACCCGAAATGGACTCTTCCCTGTGCTCTGATTCACTGAATCATTGTATGCAAACTCTGCCTGTGGAAATATGTGGTCCCAACTACTGTGGTGCTCTGTCACCAAGATTCTCAGCAAATCTCCCAGACTTCTGTTAACCACTCCCGTTTGTCCATCCGTTTGAGGATGATAAGCAGAACTAAACGCCAAGTTAGTTCCCAGCTTCTTCCATAAGGTCCTCCAAAAATGCCCTATGAATTTAGTGTCCCTGTTCGAAACTATTCTTTTCGGCAATCCATGAAGTCGAATGACCTCCTTGAAAAACAGATTTGCGATGTGAGTCGCATCGCTGGTCTTCTGGCATGGAATAAAATGTGTCATCTTGGAAAACCTGTCCACTACCACAAAGATTGAATCTACACCTCTTTGTGTCCTTGGCAAGCCCAATACAAAATCCATGTTTATCGCCTCCCATGGCCTCTCTGGTATGGGAAATGGCTGATAAAACCCTGCATTTTGCTTCCTTCCCTTCGAATGCTGGCAAACTCTGCATCTGTCAACGAATCTCTTGACATTTGCTCGTATTCCTGGACAAAAGTATGACTCATTCAGCGTTGCTAACGTCTTGTCATGGCCAAAGTGCCATGCCAATCCACCACTGTGTTTCTCTTTTAACAAGTTCTCCCTCATGGAGCATTTCGGAATACACAGTTGATTACCTCTGAACAGCAACCCCTCCTGGATCATATAATCTATCCAAGGGATTCTGTCTCTGAGAACTGGATTCTCAGCTACTTCATACGCTTCTGCAAAATCTGCATCACCTACGTACATGTCCCTGAGATTTTCAAAACCCAAGGTTTTGACTCGGAATTCCTGCAACAACAAACACTTCCTACTCAAAGCATCAGCCACTTTGTTAGCAGTACCCGAAATATGTTTAATCACAAATGTGAAATTATGCATATACTCTACCCATTTGGCATGTTTCTGATTCAACTTTTCCTGTTGAGTCACAAACTACAGTGCATGATTGTCACTGTACAATACAAATTCTTTCAGGAACAAGTAATGCCTCCACTTCTTCAGTGCCTGTATGATAGCATAAAATTATTTATCATACGTGGAGTATTTCAGTTTCGCCTCATCCAGCTTCTCGCTGAAATATGCGATTGGCCTGTCTTCTTGACTCAAGACTGCTCCTATGGCAAACCCACTTGCATCACATTTCACTTGAAATGTCTTCAGGAAATCCGACAACACCAAAACCAGTTGTTCCGTGATCTTCCGCTTCAACAGATTGAAGCTCTTCTCAGCCTCTGTTGTCCAGTGAAAAGACTTATGCCGCTTCTTCAATGTATCCATCATCGCTGCACTAATCCCACTGAAATTCCTGATGAATTTTCGGTAGAAACTAGCTAAACCATGAAAACTTCTCACCTCAAAAATATTTCTTGGTGATAGCCAATTCCCGATTACTTCTACCTTATCCAGATCCATCCGTAACTCATTCGCTGAAATAACAAACCCCAAATAAATGAGCTCTGTCTTCATGAATGAGGACTTCTTCATATTAATCAACAGCTTCTCTTGCTGTATCTTTTTCATCACAATGGCCAAATGCTTCAGGTGTTCAACCTCTGATTTACTATAAATTAGTATGTCATCCAAATAAACAATGACAAATTTCCCAATGAATTCCCTCAAGACTTCGTTCATTAACCTCATAAAGGTACTCGGTGCATTTGTCAAGCCAAACGGCATAACAAGCCATTCATACAAACCTTCGTTTGTCTTGAATGTTGTCTTCCATTCATCGCCTTCTCTCATGCGAATCTGGTGATATCCACTTTTCAAATCAATCTTTGAAAAATATTTTGCCCCACTCAGACAATCCATCAGATCATCCATTCTCGGCAATGGAAACCTGTACCTGATGGTTATCTTATTAATCGCTCTTGAGTCGGTACACATTCTCCAACCTCCATCTTTCTTTGGACTGAGTACTGTAAGAACAGCACATGGACTCAAGCTTTCCCTAACCAATCCTTTGTCCAATAACTCCTGGACCTGCTTCTTAACCTCTTCATTTTCTTGCGGCGTCAACCTATACGTGGCTTTGTTCGGCAAACTAGCTCCTGGTATGAGATCAATATGATGACTCACACTCCTCATCGGTGGCAACGAACAAGGTAATTCATCCACTATTATGTCAGCGAACTCTCCCAGTAGTTCCTGAACCTCATCTGGTAAATCATCCACTCTTGTGCTAGTCAGAACAATCCTCGGCTTTCTGACCACAAAGAATTGTGGATCTTCTTTCTTCTTAACTTCAGTAAGAAGCTCATTCCCACTCATGAGAAGTACTGTGTTGCTTACTTCCGGATTCACCTCCTTATCCTTTATCGGAAGCAACATATGGGTTCTCCCATTCTTCTCCAGGGTATATGTGTTATTCTTCTCCATGGGAATAACATCACATAAGATCTTATCATTATATCCTCCTATCTTAAATTCAACCAAGCATTGTTTAGTAACAGTTACCTGGTGTCCTTTTTGTAGCCATGAAACTCTGTATAGGCTTGGATGATCAGTCGTCTCCAGCTCCAGCTTCTCTACCATCTCTATAGATATGAGATTATCCGTGCTACCACTGTCTACAATGACCTTGCACACCCTGTCCTTGGTCTTGCAAGCAGTCCTAAAAAGTCTGGTCCTTTGGACTGAGATTTCCACCTCCTTCTCAGGTGTCAAAAGGACTTTACGCATCATAAGCAATCTTCCGCCTTCTGCGTCTTCGGCCTCAACATCCTGCCTCTGCGCCTCGGTGATGTGAGCTTCTCCAATGTCCTTCTTTTTCTCTGGACACTCGTAAGACTTGTTCCCATTCTTTCCACATGTGAAGCATGTGATTACTCCACCTCTTCCTCTTCCTCTACCTCTAGTACGAGGAAAAGTGTTTGCATCAGCATATCCTCTGCTCTTCTCTGTATGTTGCCCTCTCTGTTCAACATATGGCCCCCTCTGTGAGGTTCCACCTCTTTCAACTTTACCCTGAGGTTTCTTCCATTCCTACTTGGGTTTCTGATATTTGTCCTGGGAAACTAACTTGCCTCTGGGCTGACTCCTGCCTCACCCTTGCTAACCTTGCTTACGGCTCAGCTTCTCTTCCACTTTTAGATCCATCTAATAAGCATCCTCCACCGTCTTGATGGTAACCATGCTTAATTCATCCTGAATGTCGTATCTCAAACCATTCAGATATCTAACAACCTTCTCATCATCGCTCTCCCGATGACCTGCTCTGATGTTCAGTCGATAGAATTCCTCAGTGTATTCTTTCACTGTCATCAGCTTCTGTCTCAGGTTCTGCATCCTCCTAAACAGAGTGATTTGATAGTCTCTAGGGATGAATTTCGCCTTCATCTTCGCGATCATTCTATCCCAGCTCTTGATCTTCTGCTTGCCTTTACAGCATCTGTCAGCTTGTAGCTCGTCCCACCACAATGCTGCATGTCCCTTCAAGTGCGTGACAGCATGCTTGACTTTCTTATCCTCTTCGATCTCTTCATAGATGAAGTAGGTGTCTAGAGATCTAATCCAATCTAGAAGCTCCTCTGCATCCAGATTTCCCTCGTAAACTGGAATGTCCATCTTCGCCTTTGCAACCATTCTGGCAATAGCTTTAATTAGGCATTCATTTGCTGCATCCTCGGCTGCAACTTCCTCCTCACGTTTAGCCTCTATCTCACTATCGGAATCACTCAGATCCCCTGCACTAGATGTGCGTCTCTGCGTTGTCTCCATGTCCTCGAGTCTTGCTCGGAGATCTCTCATCTATCTCTCCATTTCTGGATTGACTACCTGCCTGCCTCTTCTTCGCACCTCCCTATCTTCTGGATCAGGTGACTGTCTTTCTCTCCTCGGCGGCATGGTGAATTTCCTTCTTTACTATAGAAAGCAAAGAAATTATTCCCGCTCTAATACCAAACCTGGCACAGCCGCACCCTCGGGCATGTCCGCTCTCACAGGATCTTCTTCTTCTCGGCTCGAAGAACTCCAAGGTTCTTCTATTTCCCTATCGAAAAATCTGCACCCCAGAGATTCTCTTCTGCGCGATCCCCCTTTCTCTACTTATCGGAGGATCGAAACTCGCAGCTTCGCAAGTTCACTGTCGATCACTAGGCTCTCGAATCCCCGAGACCCGATGCCTCAGTCAACGCTGACCTCTTCTCGTATCTATCGGAACTTCTCTTATCGCAGTTTTGCTACTCACGATATCAAGCACTATGATTTGTCGACTCCCGATACCCGACGTGGCGAAAATTCGATGCACACGTGCAGATTTACTTTTCCACCTCCCATCACTTCTATCGGGATTTCGGAATTCGCGGGATCGCGAATCCTGATGTCAATGGATTCGGGACTCTCCTTTTCTCGATCCCTGATACTGTGCCACCTGTCTTCCACTAACTCCTACTGTGGCCCCACACAACTCTTCTGTCGGAATATCCCGGATTGCGATTACAAGCGACAAGATTCCTCTGGTCGTGAAAACCCTGATTCTTCGAACCCCGACTTCCTTGGATCTCCTGGCACGCGTCCTTAAAATGAACGGTTATGAGCTCGTCGGGATATCGTAGATCGCGATATCGCAATTTCTGATGCAATCCTTTGCAACTTCGACTCACGAATCCCCGATACACGATACCACGTGTAGATCTGACGGTCCTTGTGACCTGGATCGAAGACTCTTCCCTTCCTGAGCTTTAAACCTTTCGGACCTTCTCGTCGTAACCTCATTGCACCTCCACAAGATCCAATGGCCCTCGGAACTTCGTGAAATCTCCTCAGAGGATTTCGACCGTCCGTTCTTCCTTTGACGATTCTGCGAAATGATTTCGTTCCCCTCCACGAAACTCATCCGCCTGCTCGTAAGCCTGCGACACTTCCCTCAGACTTTCAATAGCAGCTTTCCCGCGCTTATCCTTCAATGAATTCGAAGGCCTACTCCTCCGGAGCTTTTCCACGACTTCAAGTCTCTTAGAAAAAGAGAACTCTTTGCACGCACTCCTTGCGGCAACCCTTTCAACAACGTCTAAGCATTGAAGTCACTCGACTCTGCGCACACCTGCAGCAGCAGTCTTTCAAGCTTTTCTCAGGTTCGCAAACCGTGAGACCTTTAACCAGCCTGCGCACTCCTTGCACGACTCCTGTGCCCAATTGCACCTTTGAGGAAATGAGAACAAAAGTTATCTCTAATTGAACCCTTCTTTCAACGCACTCCTTGTGGACAATTCGACTGCACTCTTTGCAGGAATCCTCTGGCTCAATTAGAGAAACAATTGAAACCCATTCACTCTTCCTTTCAGACTTCAATTCCACCATGAAATCACATACACATCATATAAAAGCAAATGTATGACAGGAAGCAAACATTCATGAGCATAACGTCCATACATAGAGAAACAACACAAACCATGAATTTTGAATCAAAGCTTTATTCTATTAATTCAAACGCCTGTACATGGGTGTTCTTCATACAATTCTCTGCATGCTCTTCTCTTCCTGCTTCTGAATTGATAATGTTACAATGTACAATGAGGGTGTCTATATCCGTTTTCCCTCTTGGACTCTAAAGCTATCAAATCTAAAATTAAAATCCTATCTACCAGCATTAACTATATTAAATGTCGACTATCTACTAAAGGACGAGAGCTATCCGCTCAAGGTCCATTACAATATACAAGTGTGCTTCATCTTAAATGACTCATTTAAGATTTGCGCAACAGTCCCAAAGCATTTCAAAATTTGTACTGGCTTGTCCAGCTGTCCTTCGCTTCCGCGCTGGCTTGCTTGATGTGTTGGCGATGCTCCTGCATCAGCATGATATTAGATGGGTTCCATGGGTCCACGGAGGGGCGCGACAGTCGGTTGAGTGTGATGATTCACGAAGGGGTACGACACATCGAAGAGATGTGATGTTTCAAACAAATGACTCTTGAAGTCCATATAAAGGAAAAGATGCACAACCAAATGAAGACAAGGAAAAACCAAGTGAAGACAAGGGATGGAACTCTGAGGCTGGGCACACTAATGGGGCGCACCTTAGGCTGAGGCAAGGAGGAACAACAAAGGGGAGTCTTGGTGTGATGAAATCGCAAGTCTGGAGAGTTATGATGTGTAAGGTAGAGTCGTGAAACCCTGCCCATGTTTGTAACTGGGATAGTAGCACCCTCCTTGTAAAGCTTTCTTTCTGTTTTGCAATATAAATAAACGAACCCGGGTATTAGGCATTGTTGGTGTCGCCTGCACTATATATTTGTCGCTTGTGTTTCACATGTTTTTTGTTGTATGCCAAATTGACTAAGTGTTAAACTAAGTTAATGAATGTATAAGTATACAGTTGGGTTGCATAGAGTAAGGATGTGACTCATTCGTAGCCTAGAATAGAGTATGTGTATGCTCTAGGTGAAGAGGCGTAGTTCGGGTGAAGTTTCATTGGTTGAGCTAAGCTGCCAAGGGAAAAACATCGTGGTGTTACACGTCCACGAGATGTCAAGGTTGGACCTGGGCATGACACTTGGGGGCATGACAATTTGCATATTTAAATTGGTGGAAGTAAAAGTTGCCTGAAAGTTCTACCTTTTGAACTTTTTCACCAGAATCCAAGGATACAAATCTTGGTGAACTCACCATTTTATGTTGTTTAAATTGTTTTTTTTTAATGCAAAAATGGATTTAAGCCCTGAAAAATCTTGGGGCACTCGGATTATACAAACTCAACCACTCAAATTTGCAATTCCAACAATTTCTCACTAGATTTCAAGTAAATTTGATCATAAATTTTGACCAAAAAAGAGCTAAAAAGTAGAACGTTTAGACTATGCGAAAGTAAAATACTTCATGAATCACTTTGATGGGTTTAAAGCTATGTTGCACGCATTTCTGGAATGTGGGAACGTTGGGAATGTGGATATGAGTGTACAAAATAACTAGAAGTTTTATCGAAATTTGTAGGAAACGTCAAGTTGGGAGTAACAATATTATATATTAAAAAAATATAAAAAAATATTTTAGATTACAATGTATCCAAATAATAATACATTTTAAATTTTATTTCAATCAAATTGGAGGCCAATTGAAGACAACTATATTGTTTGTTGGAATTACAATATAATATATTAGACTTTAGTACATTAATATATTAAATTTTATTTTTGGAATTAATAATTTGCAAAATTAAAACCTTATATTTCTTGAACAACTATAATATCCAAATTAATAATTTAATTTGTGCTAAACTTCAATATCCATAAAAATTCAACTAAAAAATGAGAAAATATATATATATAATTTTAACATCTTTTTAAAATTAAACTTCACATATATAAACTTTTTACATCTTTGTAAATTTAAATCATTGTTTTAGTTTTGATTGGAAAAAACATAAAAATCAATGATATATTAGTAACCATAAACTAAAGCAAATGTTGATTTGTTGGGCTTTCATATTTAGTCTGGACTCAAAGACAATACATGTATTAAAAGTTGTTAATATCCACACCTAAAAAATCAACATTATTAAGTTTTTTTATTTAAATAACTTTTTAAATAAAATTTTCTTGTAATTTAGTCTTTATTTTATAGTGATATTTTAAATAAATATAATAAAATATTTATAATAAATTAAGTATTTGTAATAATTCAAAAAAAATACATTTTTATTTAATAATACTTAAAATTAATACTTATTAATTTGTAGACATTATCAGTCAAATCCCTGAACGAAGAGGGGTCTCATACACCAATTTGATGTACTGGCTTAGTTGTGACCTTAAAAATAGATAATTATTATTATTATTATATATATAATATCAAATAAAATTTTAATTTAAAATTTTATATACCAAAAACTCATTCCCAAAATCTTGTTTTATTGAAGAAGCTTAAAAAAAACTCCCAAATTTAAACCCTTGACAACATTTCGTAAATGCTTCCAAGCTTGTTTATGGTTTAAAGTTAACTTCATATTTATTATTACCATTATTAGACATGAATGTTTAATATATGGTCAATGTTGCATATGTAACAAATTTAAATTATGTAGTCTAAAGATTAACTTAATATAAAATAAACTTTAAAAATTTAAAATATAATATAATTCTTAAATTTTGTTTTATTTATTTAATAAAATAAAATTTAATTCAATTCAAAGGGTTAAGTACTTTTTTTTTAAATGAATAATCAAATGTGGAGGGGATTATTTATTTAAAAAAAAAATCTAATACATTAATTTGTGATCTAATCAAATTATATTTTTCAAATTAAATTATTATTATTATTATTATTATATTTATAATTCTNACTTCTTAAATATAATATTAAATTAAACTTTATGTTGTTTTTTTTTTTAAATAAAAAGGGCAGGACCTGTTAGATTACTTTAGCCAAAATGTACAAAATGGAAGAGCTGCTTGGGATGCCAGTTGTCCCGCCTACATAGGAAACCGGGACAGCTGGACACCCCCTGCCAAATGTCACCCTGTTCTCAAAATATCCAAGTTTTTTCCTGGCACGTCCCGCCCGGAGGAAACCAGGACGCGCAGGGTTGCACAAGCAACTAAATATCATAAGTTTTCTAACTAAACTATAAGCTAGAAGGCTCAAAGCCATACTAATAACTAGATAAAAAAACATAACTGAGTCGAAGCTGCCAGTAACCTGCTATCCATCGCATTTGAGCTGGTCCTCTGTGATCTTCCATCCGGCTGGGAAGGCGTATGCTCGCGCGCAGGTGGGGCATTGGCGCCTCGGATGTGTCCGGGAGTGAGCTGCGAAGTACATGTCCATTCGCTGTTCTATCTTTGCGAGCCGGAAGTTGTGATCTCCCATCAGGCTTCTAATCTCAAAGATGAGACTGAGACAGTCCCAGTTGGTTGAGGGTTCCTGGCTCTGGCCGTCACCTTCATTGGGATCCTTGTCGTGGCTCTTAGGCATTTCTTTCTCCTCCTCTTGGGGTATCTCCTCCTCTATATAGCACGGCGGAGGTAGTGCTTCAGAGCTGCCCACCTGAGGGACTGTTTTATCGCCACCGGATACGGGCCAACTAACCTGGTTAAAATCTGAAGGCGGATGCCAATTTTCAGGTACCGTGAACAACAGATGTTCCGGAATGCTCTCTGGTATGCCTCCTTCGGGTATCTCCTCGACCACGTACGCCATGGGCGGTGTTCGCGGCCACGCTTTCCTCCGTCGAGTGGCCATGGCGAGGGCTGCCTCGAATTTATGTTTTCTCTTTCTCCTAGATTTCGCTGCGTACCATGTCGTTCCTCTTCGCGGTGTGCCGCGTAGTCGTGGCATGGTGCAGGTCTGATAGAATTGCCAAACGCTCGTGCTGTTTCCTGTCGCTCCGGTGAGGCTATGATATGTTGCTTGCGCCTTCGAGTTCACAGAGAGGCTGCTGTGATAATGCTGATCTGCGTGAGCGGGAGCTACCCAGAGCAAATGGTGCTTCGCTCCAACACTCCAGGCGATGAAGAATAGCATGAGCCGAGCCTTCATGGCTATAATGTCCGCTGTATTTGTGTTGTCCAGTCTGGTACGAGTCCCTCGAGCGAGAGGCCTCGTCTGGTTAATGCGAACGCGAGGATACATGGTGAAATTGAATGGTGAGGGGACGCCGGCCGGTAGTTAAATTAATGAGGATGTCCCGGCTGGCTCCCGCGTGGCTCCCCTTCCCGACGTGTCACCCCATCCGGGGCAATTAAACTTTATGTTGTTATATTCATCATAAGTTTAATTATAATTATAGTATTGAGAAAAAGATAAATGGAGGGTGGAAAGCTTATTATGGGCTTGAAAATAATTGTAAATTATGAGATCTTTGGCTATGGGATAAGAAAAATCTCCTCTTTGAGACTTTTGTCGCTCTTGTTATCTTGTATGGATGTGAAGTTTGAGGATGCAGCATCTCTTTAGAATAGTGGAGAAATATAGAACAGATCCAAAAGAATTTTATAACTTATAGTCTCAAAATTAAAGGCAATACATGTTATCCTATCTTCCTCATAGAAGTCAGTCTTTCCCCCATTGAGATAAGAGCACAACTATGATTAGGTATGTAATGTATAAGAACAAGATAAACAACATGGATGACAAAAAGTTCTCCAAAATTGTTTTAGACTCCATCCAAAATCACCAACAGCTCAAGGGGGATGGCATAATGAGGCCAAGTCTTGGTTGAATCATTGGGGAATAAAAGAAGAAGTTATTATGCGGAATATATTTAAGTATTGTGCAAGCTAAATTTAAAGAGAATCTATGGTGTGATAAAGAATTAGAGGAAAAAAAAATTAAGATATTACAAGGAGGTGGTTTACCCTAATTTTGAAGATCAAAAGTATCTCTTTGTTTTGACTAGCATTAAAAAGAAAATCAATAATGCTAAAATAAGAACTAATTCTCATAAACTACATAGTGAGATTGAGCATTGGACAATCCCCAAAACACCATGGCATGAAAGAATCTGTCACCTTTGTGACACAAAGAGGGTTGAAGATGAAAAGCACTTTCTCTTGGGAGTATGCCCAAATTAGATCTCAATTTCAAAATATCTATGTTACAACTACCTTCCTAACCTTCTAAGTCATCAAAACTATAGTGATCTTGGAAAGCTTCTCCTAATGTTTTTTTAGCATCTAAATAACATTATAAATAAATCCAAGTACTCTCTTACCTTTCTTAAGATCTAATAAACCAATTTTAGTCTTGGTAGAAGTTAACTATCATCATCATATTTATATTTCTTTAAACTTTAATTTTACCTTATATATCTAATATTATATTTATATCCGTTAAAAACAAATAATATTATAACAATATATTTGATTTATTATCATCTAATTTTTTCAATATTATAAAATAATTATTTTTTATTGAAAAAATATGTCTTCGAATTATTATAAAAATCATATTTTTGTAAATTCTCAATTCTTGTGGATGATAATCATTATTAATAACGAATATGTGACATATTAATCTATTTCCCTTTCATTTAAACAAAGAAATGGTAAACAAAGAAAATTAGGAAGTTAAAATTTAGTTCATACTTATTTAAACATGTGTTTTAATGTGAATTTAGATTCACATTAAACTCTGTTAGTGTTGTTTGGTTGTGATGGCATATATCATAATAAGCAATTTAAGATTTAATATTGTTATAGGATGAGTTTAGGATTTGCATTATTTTAGACGATTTCACTAGAATCTATGTATAGAAAAATTGTTAGAATTGCAAATTTTCATTGTTGGATTTGTATTTTTATTAAAAAATGGATTCAACATTCTCAAAAATCTCTATTGCTCATAGATTATGCAATCTCAATAATTGAAATTTGTGATTCTAGTAATTAGTAGCCATAATTTGGGCAAAAATGGTAAAAAAAATGACCATAAAAGATGGAAACCATAGAATATTTACACTAAAAGCTTATTGTTATATAAGAAGCATCCTAAAAGGAAATGAGCTCAGTCTTCAATCTCCTCTAAGTTGCATAGCTAATTATTTTTTTCCATGAAGATTTTAGAAGAGTCCATCATGCTAGTTAGTTCAATCCTCATTATTTTCTAGAAGCTTGCAATCTTATTATGGAAAAAAGAATAATCAAACTTGTGATTGATAATATTTTTATAATCATAATATTTTATATTTCTTTCCATATTTTTCATAACTCCAAAGGAATTTAAACACTTTAAATTTTCAATTTTATAAAGCACATTTCATAAGGAAACGAGTTCTATCTTCAATCTTCTCCTAGCTACATAAATTACATATTCTCTTTCAAAAAAGTCAATTGATCGATTTCACTATCCCACTCATGCAAGTTAATTCTTAGCTTAGTTATCATCTTTTTTTTTAAATAGACTGGATGTTCACTCTTAGGATTAATGGTGTTTTTATAATCACATAGTGTTCTTGTTTTTTATATTTTCATTACTTCATAGGAATTTAAACACTTTATTTTCAATTTTAAGTTTTCTAACATAAGAGAGAGTTATATTTTAAGTTATCTTGAATGTTCCAAAGTTTTAACCTTTTATCAAATTCTTTTTTCCAATATCTTTTGAACAGAATATGGGTTATGCACATTGTAGGAAAATGATGGAAGCTTTTCTGGGTAAGTTTTTCCCAGCTTTTGCTTGTATGGAATATATTGTTTTAAGACTTGAAATTCAATGGTGAACATACTGGTTTCTATGAAGAGAATAAAAGTATTGAGTATTGTTTTTAATTTTAAAGTTGTAAGTACCACACAAGATCACTAGTATTAGAAACTAGAGAAAAGTGATTTCTTTTTATCTCAATACCACAATCTTTGTTGAATAGCTATAGTGCAATTGGATTGTGTACAATATTATCAATATATGCAGTTCACTTATTTTTAACTACCTAAAAAAGTATATTTATAAAATGTTTAAATTACTACTTTTTTTTTTTTTGCAATACTAAGATTCCAATTAAGTTTGTGATGGAAATTGACACTAAATATATATGTGAGTGGGGATTCTCTAAGCATAATTTTTAAGAGATATTTATTCTTTTTCAAAGTCTATTAAATTATAATTATTTATTATCATCCATTTTAATGATCAATAAATAATATTTTAACTAATCAATTCTTTTTCAAATTCTATTAAATTATAATTATTTATTACCATCCATTCTAATTCTTTTTCAAACTCTATTAAATTATAATTATTTATTATCATCCATTCTAATTAGAATGATCAATAAATAATATTTTAACTAATCAATTTCATTTTCTAATAATGTATAATTTAGAATTTAAGTGAATTACAAATTTAATTAATACATTAAAATTATTTACTCCATTTTCTAATAATATATAATTTAGAATTTAAATCAATTACAAATTTAATTAAAACATTAAAATTATTTATTATCATTAATTATTATTGTTATAAAAAAATTATTCTCTTTTAACCATTCAAAATAATAATAAAAAAATATATTCATTTTTATATTAAAATAATAAAAAAAATATATATTCATTTTTATATTAAAAATAACAATTTCATTAATTTAAAATTGAAATTTCATAAACCATATATTATTTATATATATATGGTTTATTATTTATATTTATAGCACACCAAACTTCATTAAAAAAATTAACATATTCACAAATCAGATTTGATGATAAGAACATTTTTGCACTTTTCCACTTATTTCTCTCGTCTGTGAATGATGTTTAAATGTAACTAATATCTAGCCCTGATTCAAAATTGCCAATACTTCTTTTACAAGAGGCCATAATGTAATATCGACTCTTCCATATTCTCACTGGCCTACATGATAGATTAATGGAACGTGAAGCATTGAGACCTCTGTTACTATGGGCTGGTGTACTGAGTCTGACCAGAATTATAATCCATATTAATCATCTCACACAGAATTTTTGCAGAAACTGCAGACAACCGCCTCTCTCTTTTTGTGTTTCATATTTGAAGCCATCGTTTAATTGTTGGCGTAACTGCGCAAGTACCCCCTCACTCCACTGCAGTTTGAGACACTTCTCAGCATAAAGAGTCTTCAATGAAGTCAAATGTTCCACACCTGGCAGCTCTCGCATCTCACGGCATTCATAAACATTTAGTTCTGTAAGCTTTGTGAGCTGCCCCAACCCTGTTATGCTCTGGAGCTTCTCGCATCTCTGGACAACCAACTTCTCTAAAGAAGTCAAATGTTCCACACCTAGCAGCTCTCGCATCTCATGGCATTCATAAACACTTAGTTTTGTAAGCTTTCTGAGCTGCCCCAACCGTATGCTCTGGAGCTTCTCGCATCTCTGGACAACCAACTTCTCTAAAGAAGTCAAATGTTCCACACCTGGCAGCTCTCGCATCTCACGGAAATCATCAACATTTAGTTGTGTAAGCTTTGTGAGCTGCCCCAACCCTGTTATGCTCTGGAGCTTCTCGCATCTCCAGACAACCAACCTCTCTAAAGAAGTCAAATGTTCCACACCTGGCAGCTCTCGCATCTCATGGCAGTCATAAACACTTAGTTTTGTAAGCTTTCTGAGCTGCCCCAACCGTATGCTCTGGAGCTTCTCGCATCCCCGGACAACCAACTTCTCTAAAGAAGTCAAATGTTCCACACCTGGCAGCTCTCGCATCTCAGGGAAATCATCAACATTTAGTTCTGTAAGCTTTGTGAGCTGCCCCAACCCTGTTATGCTCTGGAGCTTCTCGCAACTCCGGACATCCAACTTCTCTAAAGAAGTCAAATGTTCCACACCTGGCAACTCTCGCATCTCATGGCATTCATAAACACTTAGTTCTGTAAGCTTTCTGAGCTGCCCCAACCCTGTTATGCTCTGGAGCTTCTCGCATCTCCCGACATCCAACTTCTCTAAAGAAGTCAAATGTTCCACACCTGGCA